>JAGDQP010020426.1:0-33304 GCA_022664845.1 Lepisma saccharinum | reverse complement strand
ATCGAGGGGAGTATCAACACGTACGGCAGTGCATGCAGCCGAGTTCCGCGTGTCACAAAACGTCAGCATGCTATACAGGAACAAGAGTTTATTGAGAAATCAGCGATTTTGAGCTTCTGTAAGAAAAAAGATGTTAAAAATTGGAATATGAAATTTCGAAGTATGACGGTATATCATCACTAGTAGATTACAAAATATCTGCAAAGACATCATTTTGAATCCAAAATGGCTGACTTCATCATCCATTTTCCAGAACCTTTGAACTAGAGATACGAAATTTGGCATAAAGGTGTATTAACAAGAGTAGTTTAGGAATAATTTACATTTTTGAAAAAGTTGTTAACTTGGATCAAAATGGCCGCACAAAAACTTTTTCCACACCATTCGAGCTATAGAAAGGAAATTTGGTATGAAGGTGTACCATCACAAGTAGGTAACGGCAATGTAAGAAAACTTTTTAAAAATCGCTTTCTTAAATTCAACATAGCCGCCCAAATACCATTTTCCAAACCACTGAAGCTAGAGAAACGAAATTTGGTATGAAGGTGTACCATCACGAAAATGTTTCAATAAATCGATCAAACCACCGCTATGAGCGTGCAGCCCCCGAGGCGATATGGGAAATGGTCTGCACAGCATGGGGCGCTGTCCCCAGAAAGTTTGATCACAATAAAGGGGGCGTAGCCCTAAAAATTTGAAGTTGGGGCGCACACGGAATTCTAGGGCAGCACACCCAGCGAGGCGAACCCAGTATATATATATACACGTATAAAAAGCTGTGAAATCCGAGCAAAACACCAGATGATGTTCGAGCCTTAGGGCTGGTCGTGGTGGATTTTAGGGCCGCCAGCAGGAAGCAAATTTGCTGTATCATCACAAGTAGGTTACAATAAATATGGCAAAGCTTCCCTATGTTTCAATAAATATCTCATTCCCACGGGTGGTGGGTATGGAAAAAATCTGCAACATGGAAGCACAGTGTCCTGGAGAGTGGTTACGATAAAGGGGCGTAAGTACCCAAAAACTCGAAGTTGGGGGCGCAGCCAGCTACGGGGGGCGAGGACCTAAACGAGGCCGAGCGAGCGAGTATACACGTACAAAAAGCTGTGAAATCCGAACAAAAACACCAGAAGTGCAAAAAGTGGAGCCAAGTTCTTTAGTCCTGAAAAGGTGTGAAATGGGAGACGGATGAGCCAAGTTCCTTGGTGACAGCATGTAACAGGAACAAAGGAACTTGGCGCGAGCTGGCAAGGTTCATGATCCTCAAGCTATAAGGGTGGTGGGGATCCTAAAGCCCACTACGTCCACCGCCACCAACCCTAAGGCTGTTGCCAGCTCGCGCCAAGTTCCTTTGTTCCTGTTACATGCTGTCACCAAGGAACTTGGCTCATCCGTCTCCCATTTCACACCTTTTCAGGACTAAAGAACTTGGCTCCACTTTTTGCACTTCTGGTGTTTTTGTTCGGATATAATATCTTCCAAGACCACTACGAACATGGCAATCATTGGAATTCTTAAGGTTAATGTAAAGCAACGATCTCCAACAAGAGATGGCAGTACTATCTCCGTGCATGTTAAATGTATTTTTATCGTTGCAGGAAATTTCAATGCTGCTCCTACAAATTCAAACTTAGAGAGTTCAAACTTTCAGGGAAGAAGGTTTATAAGATAACCAATTCAAGAGTTCAATTAATGCCAATTTTTTATTTTCATTTTTCTTCATTGTTGAAATTCCTTGATTGTTGTTGTGAATATGAAAACCTATAAAACTGAAGCTCTTTCAACAATCAAGAAAAACGAAAATAAGAAATCGGCATTGATCGAACTCTTGAAATGGTTATGAACTTTCTTCCCTGAAAGTTAGAACTCTCCAGGCTTGAATTTGTGGGAGTAGCATTGAAATTTCGTGCAACAATAAAAATACATTAGACATATACGGAGATAGTGCTACCATCTTTTGTTGAAGATCGTTGCTTTACATTAACATTAATTCCAATCACAATAGGCATATAAAGAGTGTTTCATCTGGCAAACATCGCTTCATCATGTAAAGCAGTGTGCGAATTAAACTTTTTAGCCAAGGGGAGGGGGGATAAAACATAACGCACGGATTTAAACAGGCAAGATAGCTACTTACCTGTATATATATCACAGTGAGAGCTTCGGCTCTCCTCTCCCAACCCGTCTGGTCAGCGTGGGAGCAGTAGACCAACTCCTCCCTTCGGGGAGAGGCCTCATCCACTAGTGGGTTGAATATGGCTGTGATTTATTTATGTATATATATATATACAGTGAAACTTCTATATAGCGGACAGTAACGGGGAACGTAAAACTGTCCGTTATTCAGAAGTGTCCGCTATTCGGGAAAAGCCTAGGATGCAACACAAGAGAAAATACTGCAGTATACACACAAATTTGGGCAACATTATCTTGCTGTTTACTGTATTTTTATACGTAATGTACACTAATGCGGGATTCTAAGTACAATAAAAGGAAATTGAAATACACATGTTGTTGTTGTCAAGTGCAGATGTTAAACTGAGTCCAGCTTCATCTTTTTTGTTCAAAAAGCAATGCTTTAATCTTCTGACTTCTTCAACTGTCTGGTCCGCCGTCGTCATGTTCATCCTCTTCTCCGTTCTTCACCTCATCACCACACATCACCAAAAGAAATACAATACCTTATTCAACAATGCGCGATAATGTTAGAAATCCGGTCCGTTATTGTTTGAAATTCCAGAAAATAGGAGAGTTTTATTCCTTGCTGTCCGTTATTTGGAAGTTCTACATAGGCGCTGGGGAATAGATTTCAGTGTCCGCGTCCGTTATTGAGAATGTCCGCTTTTCAGAAGTAATTTTTCCAGTGTACCGAATGATCTTCTGCCGGGGAATTGAAAAGTGGCCGTTGTTTAGAGGTGTCCGTTAGGAGAAGTTTCACTGTATATATATATATATATATATATATAGAGAGAGAGAGAGAGAGAGAGAGAGAGAGAGAGAGGGGGAGAAAAGACATGCATTCCATTTTCCAATACGGAGTTACTAAATAAAACCATGTAATTGTACTAAATCATTTACATTAAGCTACATCATAAACAACACAAAAAAATTATTTCGAAATAGGTTTCGCCCAGTCTTGCACGCTCAGTCTTGGTCTTGCTTTTAAGAAGTTTATACGTTTCATGTGTATATTTTACACCGGATATAGGGAATAGTAAAAGCTATGCGTATCATTGCCTGCCTTAATGCGTCAATAGTAACGGAAATATGTTTTAATGTATTGTTTATCTTCATGTAAGTGTATACAGAATATAACTACCGAAGTTCAATTTCGCTTTAATTTCAACAACTTCAATAACATTTTATTATTTTACTTTTAGTTTACTTGCTGTTTTAGGCACAGCTATGTTCCGTAAGATTTGACAGAATGCAATCATGGGTTATCAAAAATGATGGCCAAAATTACTTAGACATTGAAGTTCTTACCTGGTTTGCCTCAAATATGTTCAAATGTTATGAAGGTTTATTCGAACACTCCAAGAAAGAATTTTCGCTACTGTGTAGAAACTTCAAAGTGATTTTTTCAATTTGTCTAAAGCTTTTACACCACTCGACGCCTGCGGATTGTATTCTCGTATCTCGATACGGCAATGATATCGAACTAACTCCTACAGAACTTTAAACAAAATACTATGCTGTAATACGCTAAAAACCTTTTAAAAATTCTAAAACATGACTTTGTTTGAAATCCTAGAACAAACAATAAAACCTAATTTGAGTTTTTTGGAACCTACAAAAATTCGGAGCTTGGTGATAATAATCGCTGTATTTGTACTTACCATGAGATATAATATAGTTAGTCAATCTATGTAACAGGAAATGGATTTCCTCCTGGATTTGAGTTATGGAATATGCTTCTAGTTTTTAATGGATAAATCACTGTTATGTTACGCATGAAATACGATCCGAGAAACTTGCTTGCTAAGGAGACTGACACTTCTGCAATTCTTAATTTCAGATGCATCTTACTAGAGTTTTGCCGGGCCAAGTAAGATGCTTTGTACCACAGTCCATTCAATACAATATCACGAAAGAGACAATTTCAATCTTTTCTAGAATTGACCGTAGTGTATTGATGTACAATAGGTCCTCATTGCCTAAGGTCTCATTATATCGGGATACGAAATCTAATTCCTTTGAGATTTCTTCCTGCAGGTTTTATTCCAAAGGCGATGACTTCCTTCCTGCCGTTGCCCTCGATGCAATGTCACAGACCTAGTTAAGT
Source organism: Lepisma saccharinum (assembly GCA_022664845.1). Lineage (NCBI taxonomy): Eukaryota > Metazoa > Arthropoda > Insecta > Zygentoma > Lepismatidae > Lepisma > Lepisma saccharinum. The sequence goes on along the minus strand of JAGDQP010020426.1, from coordinate 29,019 downwards.
GCAGAAATTTTAAATGGTAAAGACGATACCGACTGGAGTTTCAATGTCGGTATCCCTCGCGTCCGAACCCTCTTTAGGAGCATATAGGATATATCTTGAATTGTCAGCGGAATCACCATACGAGTAATAGGTTCCGAAGCATGCGGAGCTCGTGCTAGTTGTTCCAGCAAAGGTTCCACTAAGCGCTGACAGAACGTAAACAAAGAAAGCGAAAATAAAGTGATAAATCTATCTTTACCGTCCCATCGCACTCAAAGTCCTTTAAATTAGCTTTTTTAAGGGCCAAAATTTGGGGACTTTTTTAAGGGCCACCGGCTCTGACCGGCATCTGCCTAGTCGCTGACCGGGCCATGTCGGACCCCCCCGAATCCTTCTCTACCCCCCCTCTCACTGTAGTTACTGATGCTACTGCCATTTGTGATAATCAGGCAATGATTGCAGGTCAAAAGACTAACAAATCAGCCAAAGTCCATGGTCGTAAACCCGACAATCGACAACGAAAAGGTAATGCCTTTTCAACCTCACGTCCCATATTTAAGACAGGTACCTTCAACTTCAGAACCCGTTATCCTGACCGTTACATAATTCCAAACACCAATTTAGTACGCAAAATTAAAGCCAAATCAAATCCTAGTCCATCTCCCACAGCTAATTGTGAGAACAATGAATCTTCCTCTGATAGTCAGCAAGAAGAACAAATGCAGACAACTTATGATATCAACTCAGACCATGAATTTCCTGACGTCAACACTGCTCATGTCAAACTACGTCGTACCTCTCAGCCTCGAAATAATCCAAATACTATATCTCCTAGTGAAACTGACACCGATATGGAAGTAGATGGTTGGACCAAACCCCGTCACTCAGCCAAAGTACGCAAAGTTCAAGACTCTGTAGCCAAGATAGACACAAAAAATCGATATCAACCACTTGTCAATGATGGAAACACTGCATTGGAGATAACTAAAGTCACTTCCGTCAAGCCACCACCTTTGTATATATATGGCATTAAAAATAAATTCCAATTTACCAAAACTCTCTCTGCAACCTGTCAAGAGAAACCAACCATGACTCATGCAAAAGATTATGTCCGTTTTCAAGCACTCAATCGAGGAGACTATGACAAGCTTCTGGCTTACTGTAAACAGCAACAGTACCAATTTTCTACTGAAATCAGCAAACAAGAACGGCCCTTCAAGGTTGTTCTTCGCAAGCTGCCCATCGATACACCTACGGAGGACATACTAAAGGACTTACATGATCAAGGTTTCCCAGCAATAGCTGTTACTCAAATGTCTGGTAAGGACAAGCAAACAAGGGAACGTATCCCGTACCCATTGTTTCTAGTTTATTTACCTAAAAGTATTGATAATCCTGAAATTTATAAACTAGAATACCTACTGAGCTATCGTGTCTTAGTTGAATCTTATCGTGCTCCAGACATTTTACAATGCTACTCATGTCAGAGAATTGGTCACTCCAAGACAACTTGCTTCTGTGACCCTGTTTGTGTGAAATGTGGCGGTCCGCATGTCACCACTGAATGTCAAAAATCGCCAGACACTCCTGCTCATTGTGCAAACTGCGGCGGAAAACATCCAGCTAATTATAGAGGCTGCGAACTGTTTAAACGCGCCAAAGAACAACGTCGTTCTCTACGTGAGAAATCGACTGCTACCACTACTATTGATACTGCCACATCTTCAAGCACTAATAATAAAACAAACACTGCTTCTGCTAATGTTAAAGTATCTACAAAACAAAACATTACTACAGACAAAGTCAAGCCTCCAACTTCTAGCAACACCAATAGTCTCTCTTCTACTCAAAAACAACCTCCATCTGTCAAGCCTAAAGTTAAAACGCAGCAAAATTCTCAAGAAACTTCTGACACTGGTCTAACTTTGTCAAACATATCCACATTTGGTACAACAATTCAAACAATTTACAATCAACTTAAAACACTTTTTCAAGGCCTAAACATCATGAAAATTTTAACTCGTGTGGAACAAGGACTATCAAAATTAACGCCTGATTCTGGCTTACTTACTACACTTTCTACAATAGTGCACATTATTGTCTCAGTACTTGATGATGGCACTGAATAAACCAATTTCTGCAAGAAATTTACGGATTGCCTTCTTCAATGCCGATGGAGTCTCTACACAGCAGCATTTAGTCAAATATTTTCTTCAAGAATACAACATTGATTTACTCTTACTAAATGAAAGTCATCTTGAACCTCATCAAAAATGGAAAATCCGGAACTACACCATCATCCGCACTGATCGTCCTGGTCTTAAAGGTGGCACAGCTGTCATTTGTAAAACACATTTATCCATAGAACATATTCCTCTGCCTGTATTGCAATCTATAGAAGCTACTGGAATAAAGTTACATACTCCTGACTCAGATATTTTCTTCATTGCTGCCTACAAATCACCTTCTGTACCATTAAATATTGATGATATACGCCGTCTGAGTGCACTTGGATCACGCATCTGCATTGCTGGAGATTTAAATTCAAAGCATTCCAACTGGAACTCTCGTAATGCAAATGCAGCTGGTAAAAAACTCTATCATGCACTACCACGATTAACAGTTACTCCAATAGCAAGTACTGAACCGACACACTTCCCCAAAAATGGGGGGAGGCCGGATGTTTTGGACATGGCCCTCATCAAAGGCATTGCCGTCACAGATGGTCCACATGCCATTTCAGCACTGGATTCAGACCACATTCCTGTCATTATGGATATTTATCAGCTCCATTCCATCGTCAATAGACAGTTACCACCAGTCTACACTACAAACTGGGATCGATACACACAGCTCGTTGCCAGAACCACTGACACCAGTATTCCTCTGCACTCACCGCATGACATTCAACAAGCAGTTGACAGCATAACCACTACCATTAAATCTGCTCTACATACTTCAACTACTACTAGTCATCACCCAACTGCAGCACAGCAACTCACTCCTCAGCAGCTAAGGACACATGCATTAATTGCCCTAAAACGATGGATGAGACGAAAATGGCAGATAACCAGACACCCGCAGTACAGAAATCTTTGGAATTTTCTTTCGAGACGAGTAAAATTAAGAATACAACGCATTGCGGCACAAAATTGGTCCACAAAACTTCAAACTCTCACAGAACCAAATCATGAATTTTGGACGTTAGCCAAATCTTTCACCAAGACGACACCCAAAACCATAAATCGGCCTTTACATGGATCTCAAGGTCTAGTGTACACTTCCAGTGAAAAAGCTGAGGTCCTCGCAGATCACCTCGAAACACAATTTATGGTCAATGCTGAACCCTATGATGAAGCCACTATAAATACAGTACACCGTTATTTAAACTCCCATTCTTTCAATCATCCATTTGATCCAACAACTCTCATCACTCCTCGAGAAGTTAGAGCTGTCTTCAAAAAACTCCATAACCGTCGAGCAGCAGGACCTGACAAAATTTCTCCTTCAGCTTTAAAACATCTACCGAGAAAAATGCTTGTATTAATCACTAAATTATTTAATGCAATCCTACAACATAGTTACTACCCATCACAATGGAAACTTGCGAAAGTTGCAACAATTCCGAAATCTGGCAAAGACTTACTCTACCCGCAAAATTACAGACCAATCAGCTTACTATCCACACTAAGTAAAGTTTTTGAGAGACTATTATACGTGCGCCTTATTCAACATGTACAAGCCCGAAATTTAATTCCTGACCACCAATTTGGCTTCCGCTCACACCATGACACTACAGCTCAACTAGTGAGAGTCGTTGAAGAGATAACCCTACAATTCAACAATCGTGGTCATACTATTGGCATATTTTTGGATACGTCAAAGGCATTTGATAGAGTGTGGCATAACGGTCTTCTTTATAAACTCAGTATCATGGGATTTCATCACCAATACATCCGACTTCTTCGATCGTACCTACAAAACCGCAACTTCTTTGTACATTATCAAGGATATTCATCCACTATTCATCCAATCACTGCAGGCGTCCCGCAAGGATCGGTACTGGCTCCTTTACTATTTAATCTATATACATCTGACATCCCAACTCATCCACATACAAAACTAGCCACATTTGCTGATGGCACTGCCATTTTTGCCTCTTCAAGAAACCTTCGTTACTCCCATTTGTACGCTCAACGTCATCTCACTTCAATTGAGGAATGGACCACAAAATGGAGGATGAAATTAAATGCCGACGAAACAGCTGTTGTGCACTTTTCAAAGCGTCATACCAACCTTCTTCAGCCTCTCACACTCTTTGGAACCCAACTCCAATACAATACTCAAGCACGCTATCTTGGTGTTGATCTGGACAGGACTCTACTATTCAAAATTCATCTTAAAACTGTTGCTACCAAAGCACTCTCTCGACTTCTGGCTCTCTATCCACTATTTCGAAGTAAAGAACTCACTTTACCAGCTAAGCTTAACTTATATAAAATGATGATACGCTCTCTCCTTCTTTATGCTGCACCTGTATGGCAACATGCAGCAAAATCACATCAACTCCAACTCCAACGTGTTCAAAATAGAGCAGCAAGGATAATTACAGGACATAGTAGAGATACTAGGATAATGCAACTACATGAGGACCTATCACTACCAATGCTTGCTGATGTCATCGATTTTGAATGTCGATCCTTCTGGACTCGTATGCTACATTCTCCTCACCCTACCTTACACACCATTGGCACCGCTCAACCTATCCGCTATACTCACCGTATGCCTCACCCTACATAACATCCTTACTTACAACTCAGATCACCTGTCTTAAAGCACATGAATAGGAAATCACATATTCTACTTTTATGGAAGGAACAAATTCCAACTTAGCCTGCCTGATCACATTATAACATCTCGCTTCGCTAAATGAAACATAACAATTTCCCTCCTCCAACTCGTCACTTATTATTTCATCTTACTAACGATAATCATTGACCTGCCCTAGGGATGCGACAGTTGCTCCCTATTCAATCATATACATAAAATTCAACCGCCATCCCAATCACATTGAAGTCATGAGCTAATTAGCTCGATACTTCATCTATGAACGTCATTTAACTCTGCTCTGCTCTGCTCAGCGGAATACCCCCTAGTCTCTCATGATGATCTATCCTTATGGCAAATCATAAGAGAGACCAGGGAAAGAGCTCTCCTGACAATTCACTCTTCAGGATGTTTCGTCAAAAGCAGAACCGTACCGAAAGTCAAAAAACTAAAAATATTTCTTAGTAACAGCTGTTTATTGTTGTAGAACAATCATGTGTCAGTGGAACAATTGTGACATCAACAATACTCAATTTTATTTTACATTTGATTTATAGCAATGATGTTAGCGCAATAACACAAAGAATTTATTGTAATTTTTAAGAATATGTTAAAGCAGCTGCAGAGAGGCTGTGAAGAAAATGGATTGAAAATAAATGCAAAGAAAACTAAAAGAATTGTAATAGGAACAAGTGGATCCACCTCAAATATCAACAACAATGGAAACGAAAAGGTAGAACACCTATCCTGTTTCAAGTATCTGTCAAATATTATTACAAGTGAGAATATGAAATACGAAAAAAATTACATCAAGAACGAAACATAAACATGAAGCAGAATGGATCAAGTCAGAAGATGCTGAATGCGGAAGTGCTGAAGAGAGTAACAATACTGGAGGGGATAGAGAGAAACTGGTTAGAGCATTAGCTGCATAGAGATTGAACATTAAGGGATATAAATAAAAGTATGATAAGGAAAAACGAGGAACAAGACGAGTCCAACACCTAGACAATATTAAGGAAGATAAATCTATGCTGAGGCAAAAAAGGAGAGTGTTGAATGGAGAAGGCTTAATGTGAGTTGAAAGACAGCTTTCAGTACAACATTAATAATAATGATGTTGGCTCCCCGAATCAAGTAAAAAATAACATGACCTATCGCTACCACACTGATTATAATAATGATATAAAATTTGTGCTTTTTTATTTTTTGTTTGCAGTTATTTCCTTGAAATATTTCCACCATTTCTTTGCAGTTTTACTTTATTACCCATCTTCTGTTTGCACGTTAAGTCTATGTATAGATGCCACATCGTTCCAATTGAAACTTCACTGTTCTTCTTTACCTTTATATAATGCACTCTCGTCGATGTCTTCTTATATGACGTGAACTGTGTAGATATTGCGCTGTTCGTCCCATGTTAGCTAAGATTCGTATTCCAAGCACATTTGATACCACCTGATTCATAACAGGACCAACTGTCAGCTTTGATAAACTGTAACACTGCAGTGGGAGTGAGACCGTATTTGCGATGTAGTGCTTTTTTTTCAACCGTGAAGATACCGTTCAATTAATTTCAAGCATACATATTTTAATAAAATTATTATAATGTTTTAAATAGTTTTAATAGAAAGCAGTTTTGAAAATATTTTGTTTTTATGTATAACCAGGGTGCGAATTACGACCGGAAATGGGGGGAACAATCCCCCTCTGGAATGTATTTATCCCTGGCTTCTAACCAGGATTCACTATCCCAGGGGGGGATGAAATTGTCCCCCTCTAACAATTATAGCTTTCTTTTCACGAACATAATGAGACTGGTAACGTTGCGTGCTCTAGTTACCAAAACAAAAATATGTTGTGTAGACAAAGCTTTCATTGCTGGTGTTACAGCTAGTACTTCCGAAAAGTTACCTGACAAAATCACTGACCACGGTTATAGTTCATCACACAATAGAGGAAAGTAACCAAATTTCGCCTAGCAGCCTAATTTCACCCACACAAGTTTCTCAGTTAGTATGAGTTTGAAATTATCGGAGTCGATTGTTAAGTCCGAAGTAACGCGCGAACAATAATCTCTGAAGATTTAAAGGGTGTGATGTGTCTCGTGGCCTTTTGTAGCTTTTCTCCTTGTTGCAGTGGTTCCCACGCTGTCTAAGACCTTCAGCAACTGTATAGTAGTAAGTGTTCGAATTAAACTATTTAGCCAGGGGAGGATAAAACACAAGAACGTATATATATATATATATATATATGTGTGTGTGTGTGTGTGTGTGTGTGTGTGTGTGTGTGTGTGTGTGTGTGTGTGTGTGTGTGTGTGTGTGTAGAGAGAGAGAGAGAGAGAGAGTGAGAGAAAGAAAGGAGGGAAGGCATGCAGTTCAATTTTCCAAATGGGGGGGGGAGAAGCCTCTAAAACAAACCAGTGATACTAAATCATTCACATTAAGCTACTTCATAAATATCACAAAATAAATTGCTTCCAAGTAGGATTCTTAGCTGCTCTGCTAGTAAAAGTTCATAATACCCTTGTCACTTCCATGAAAATAGTTTCAACTTCTGCCAAATAAAAATGTTCCCAATTTCTGTCTAATCTTGAACGAAACTTCTTGTAGGGGAGATAAATTTATCCCTGGCAGGGACGAAACATAAGTCTGTCAGGGTGGGAATTTTCTTTGCCAGGGGGGGGGAATCCCGGGCATCCCTCCCCCCGCTAATTCGCACACTGATGTAAAGGGATGTTTACACGAAGTTCACATGCAGAAAGCTTAACTTGAACTGAACCTCTGCTTGCAATGATCGTTGTCTTAACTTCCCTGTCGCACCTACTCCTGAAGAAACGAGAAAAGAAGGAATAGAACATTTTATCAATAATAATCTACTTCGCGCGGCATTTCCCTTGATCGTTGAATTAAAAAAATAGAGATTATTGATCCAATCAAACCCTTTTTTTAAAAAAAGTATACCAACTGGTGTTGAAATATCGTACCATTTAAGGTTTCCTTTGAGAAGTCTGGGAGGGACGGACAAGACCTATTTATCATATCCTAATCTTCTGAAGGTTCATGACTGGAACTAAATTTGGAGTGTCTGTTGGGTTACTGGAAACTGATTCTGGAGATAATTTACGTTGGTGATTTCTAAAACTGATTTATATTAATTATAGTTTCTAAAACAAACATAAAATAATATAAACGTCTAGAAATGTTCCGTAGACGTTGAAAATAATCCCTATAGTTTTTATTCTATGTAATAAATGGGAAACAAACCAGAAAATTCTGACAAAATGTATAGTGTTCAAAGACAATTGCGACTTATATTTATTTCATATGTTTTGAATTTTAAAAAACTAGAGGTCCTAAAACCACCACGACCCGTTACCTCTTTTAGTACTTGAATTCATTTCCGTCTACATCTTCAGCAGTCACTAAGTAACACAGAGGGGTATTCCACAACTGATCCATCACTTTATTATTATGTTTTTAAGCGACTTGATTGGTACTGACATTGGTTTTGGTACTCATCAGGTACTACAGTTTTAAAATATAATCTTATTAATTAGGTAAACTTGGTATTTCTGGACGATTCTATTCAGTATGGATAGAGCATCTCCCGCTAAAATTGCTTGAATTTGGAAGTTAAGATTCAAATACAGTTTTGTTAGGCAGGTTCGAATCTACTGTCCAATGATTTGAAGGGCACAGCGGAAAATAGATCAAGGCCCATAACTGTGTTATGAATAATTCTTTACAGAAGGTTAGTGACAGTAATTGCTGTCTATTGGTATGTGTACAGTAGTTGTTGAACTTTGTCCATTGCCTTCATGATTATATATCGTATGTTATGACTACCAATGGGTAATTAATGAGCATCGAGTGTATCAACACGTAAAATTAAAGTCGTAGAATCCGAGAAAAATATTAATATCTGCCGTTCTGTCCTACTGTTCGCTGTGTTTTCAAACTTTCCATTTGCTCTGCTGACAAATTAGCCTTTAGTGACCCGACCCTTTACCCCTTGTATCCTTCACTTGTTAACAGAGGTATGCTGAGTCAGTCACTGGGTACTTTTATAAATCATAATATCTATTCTAGGCATTTCCAGCTTAAAAGATAAACATTTTAAAAAATAATAATATTCTTGAGACGGTGATCATCATACACTTTGGAAGTCGACCGGATTCTATGATAGCTCTTTGAACTCTTTCCTTTCTTGTAATCGCGACCTACATCACAAAGATGCAGATGAGGTCTTTATGTCTTCTGTTCTTGCCACGAATACAGTGAACCAAATTAAAACACTTAACAACTTCCTACAACAAACAACACAAAATTCACCGTATCTATTTAGTGCTGATTATGTTTATTCATCATGATTATTATTATTCGGCTAACAGCGATAATCTCTTTAAAAAATAGCCTTATCCATAATTTACGTAGGATCATCGTCTCAAACTTGGAATATAAATTAGTTTATACAAATCGTTCTTGACATTTTAGGTTTCTTAGAAGTGGGATTTCAAAATTCTGTTTGTACTTACATTGTGAATATTCTGGTTGTTTGTATTTTATAAACGCTTATTTCCTTCGGAGCAGTGTTCATTTCGAGAAACTCTTTCATCGTATATCACCTCCGCAACGGTTACTCTTTTCCCTATCAATTTCAAAATTTGAGGCATAACTTCTCCGGTGAAAGGCTTGTCAAGAGACATATCAAATCCAGTAGTTTTCAAATTTCGAGACTAAACTTATCTCTCAAAAATTTTGTTAAATGTAATGTTATTCGCCCAGTGGATCTAGCTCAGCTTGTAGAGACTATTAGAAACAAAGTTTTATTTTCAATTGTCTTATTCGTTCACCTTATACTTTATTGTAATTTACGTCCTCCGAAGTTTCTGTACCGATGATCACCAATTTTTGTACAGTGATAATGGTTGTGGAGGAGAAGGTTTATAGATCAAGAAATTAACGAAAACTTGTATGGTTTCCATAGTAACAATAGTTTCCAAGTAACAAACAAAAACGGATTTTCACGAATTACGCAAAAACGCTTGGACATATTACATCCAAACTCGGTATTCTGGTAGAGTGTACAATCCTCCATGTTTTAGTAGTACCAGTTACTTTTTCCATTATTACCATTTACATGGGAATGAGACTCAGTTACTAAAACTTACATTCGCGCTTCATATGAGAATATTTAGACTAATTTCCTTCAAATTTAGCATGATTGTGGGTCATTCTGAAATTAAGGGGGGATTCGAGTTCCAAAATCGAAAAATGAAAACTGCCAATAATATTGCTTGTAATTTAATATGGCTTTCCTTGAATTTTATTTAAGTCATATCAACTGTCGACAGAGATCAAGTAACACATTTTTAATTCAGTAATTTATTTAACACGGTCCTTGATGCACGGAGGTGAAAAATTTGTCTATTTTTGCCCAGTGAAGCCTAACTTATGAAAGGCTTGACCACGTGGTTTTGGTTTCAACTAAAAATTTACTCTATTCTTAATGTTTGTAAGAATAATTCAATATATAAATAAAACTTCAAGATTGAAAGAGGCAGTGGAGGTGACAGACAATTAAAGAACTATTGCATGGTTTTAGTTCAAGTAAAAATGCACTTGAAGACACAGAATCCTGAAATCAAAATTGTTCACTAGAGATTGTCACGGAAACAGAGTGAAGCACGTGGTGCTGCCTGGTTTATTTTACCAGAACTTGGTAACTCATTCCATGTGGGTGACAGTAGAACGTGGAGACGAAACACAAAGAATTTTAGTAATATGATAAAATTACTTTTTTATTTCAATCATTTTTTTCCTAAGAAATTAAGAAGTTTTATTTTATTTTTTGTTAAAGAAAAAATAATTATGTCGTTTTGATAATTATTACAAACCTGTCACTTGTTCAAACTGTGGTTGCAGACATTGCATGGAGGGGAAAATTGTAGTAGTTTTAGTCATTTAAATAAATATAAAATTCTATTTAAAAAACAATATTTCAAAAAAATCCTTTTATGCCTATCTACGTAAATTGTAAATTTTGTATACTTTATGCCGTTTTACTAACTAATGACTTCGGCCCATCTCGAGTCCATTAGCTGTTAAGTATCTAAAATCCATAAAGAAACATCTATGCCCCAGCCGGGATTCGAACTCGGGACCTTCGAGTCGCTGCACCCAAGCCTTTCTATCATATGTACACTATCCATTTTTAAAGCAAAATCTACTTTTTTCTTCTTCAAAAGAATGGAGAGAGACAAATTCCTCTTAATTTCAGAATGATCCTTGTGTAGAGTCCAACCTTGAAGACTTGAACCACATCAGAATGTAGAAATACCGTTTCCGTGGTAACGAGGCTTCAACCATTACGTAGGAATCAAAGAATCGACTGCAGCCAAACTTCACATAACATAACGACGTAAGAAAGTCTCGTGAAGGCTTTAACCACATTAGAAAGTTAAATGATATACCGTTACCATAGTAACGATACTCTCTCATAACACATATATTGAGGAATGTATGCAATGAATATCTGCTGTTCCAACTGAGCTACCGAAGTGTGTTAAAGGATGATTGGCTGAGGATGGCAGGCGAAGCCTGCGACTACAATCAAACTACCGATACGGTATTACGTGATACACATTTACGCGACCATTTGACGTCATTGTATGTAACGATATTGTATGAGGCTACACATGCATGTATGTACATGTATTTTGTATATATATGTGCGTGCGTGTGTATTTGTGTTGGTGTGTGTGATTTCGCATATAAATCATGCACAATAGTCAGGGCGACAAGTGAAGTACATGCAAGTGATATGACGCGGTATTAGGGTTTAACGTATCAGATGGACAATCACAAATGTAATACGATATAGCGTCATACATATTGATTGGCATACATTGAAATATCTTAATTCTAATTGAGCTATCGGAATGTAATAAACAATCATTTGTTCAGCATGGCTGTACCATTGAGCCCCACGCCCTCCGCATAATTGTAATTCCCATACAAATAACATACAAAAAATAGCACAGGCAAAATTTCCTCAGGGCGAAATTTCCAATTTAAAGAAAATGAAATTATACTATAGACATGGAATGAAGACGTTTTGTTCAGAGTGGCACCGCGTAAATAATAGCCATCTCAGAATTGCAAAAATATGTGACGTTACTTATTTACGGTGGCCATTTTTAAAAATCTTTAGATTTTAATATTTCACGTTCTAATTATTGTATCAAAATTGAATAAATAATGTCTTACTCAAGATTGCATCCAAAAGTAGAAAGTCCAATCAGAATAGCTAAAGTATGTGACGTCACAAAGTACTAGCAGCCATCTTGCGAAATAGTTAAATTTAAATATCTTGCTATTTTGTAGTAGTAATATAGAGATGTAATAGAGAAAGTATAGCTCAGAATGGCATTAGGAACCTCATGGACCTGTGTTAATGAGGAAAACATGTGACGTCACATACTTTCTGACTGCCATCTTGAAAAATATTTACATTTGAATGTTTCAGAATCTAATGGTCGTCCCAAATGGAATGAACGATGTGTTGTTGATAATTGCATAAAAAAAGAAATTCCAATCAGAATGGGAAAATGTGACGTCACAGAGGGGAAAGTCCGATAGCACCGGACGTCTTACAGTACCGGATAATGCCATTTCTCGCTTCTGTCGCTAGGTGTCTGCAGTTCATAGGCACCAGTGGGAGGGGCATTAGTCATTGTGTGACGTAATTTGGGCGACTTCCTTTGTCAGAACACCTGTTGTGTGTATTTTTCCGAAACTGGTTGTCGAAAGTTATTTGCAAGTTGAGATTCCTGCTTTTCGAAGTAAGTTGTTAGTTTATACATATATTTGCTCTGTATTCTATCAGCCTCAGGCCTTTATAAGTTATAACTGATTGAACTTTCACGATACTTTCAGTAAGTACAGCGCAGTTGAGACTTTTGTTACCACGTGACAGTCGTACAGGGCTGAAGTCGAGGGTATACACAGGTATACGGCGTATACCCTCTGCTTAACCTTATACATTACCGTATACCTTCTGCAAAGATGTGTATGTCATCTACTTCCTTTTGGTTTATTTATTCAATTTCCATGTTCACCCAGTGAGATTATGACGGTCAGGAACATTTGGTTCCACTTGAACGAAATGTTGAGAAGGGTAAAAAGGGTAAAAATCACTACATGACGTGTGTTAGCATATTAGCGCAATCTGTTGACTACAATAATAATTTTGTAGAAATACGCAGATAATGTACAGTCAATTTGAGCAGAACCTTTGCTAGCTCGGGTAATCTCCTAGTGCAGGTCTTGAATGGTATGAGATTTGACTTGTGTTTTCAAAAGCAAGGTAGAAGTTTGACTTTTCGATATATGTAGTAAGTCTTATAACAGGCTCAGCAAGTGAGTCTTATACAGAATCTGATTGTTAACTGATGCTTCGTAGTTATGCGAATTGCGAAAGTCTCAACAATCTTCTTGTTTCTCATTCTCTGAATGCAACAAATTATGCATATAATTGCATCGTTATGGCCTCACTGGAATAATCAAAGTATTTTGATTTTTTTTAATGAAATATTATTTCATCCCTATATTTAATACAAAGATGGATTAAAATCCAATTAACCGAGACATTGTTTCCGCTTAAAGATTTACAAACTAAAAGATTCACAGCACTGTGAAAATTCTAGGACTACAGCACTGCATACAGTACCGGATAATGAATGTTCTTTCAGTACCGGACAAAAGCTATTTACGAAACAACCATCATAATTTTAACTTTTGTTTCTTTTCGTAGCAAATGGCTGCTAATGAAAATAAAAAGAAATAAAACTAGACAGAGGAGGACATGTAACATGCGATAACGAAAGTATTATCGAACGAAATGACGATTAGACAGGCATCTGTAGCTTTTTATTCCAAGAAGCACCTTAAATGATAGGCTGAAAAAGACATCAGACTAAAAAATAAATAGAAGTTTGAGTTACTCCGTCGATACAATCCTTTGATATCCTGTTACTGGATGCAAACCATGTAATTTTCCCGATCAACTAACTCTCAAGCTTACCATAAGTACTCTTCTACCTACATTGGTTAAACCAGCTACATGTGAAGAGTGACGTCATAAGAAAGAAACCGCATATCAAGATGCCTACTTTTATGGACCTCGAAAGAATGAGAGACGAGGCTAAGCTTGATATTTCTATTATCCTTACCTAGATAAGAATGTCTTCCCCTCTAGAAGAATACATCGAATATCCCCCAATAAAACACAGATCATGTGCGAATTGCAACTTTAATAAAATCCTACAGCACGACAGGCCATAAGATTTGTAAAAATATAAAGAATATCGTAATGGAACAGCAAGTAGGTCAATAGGTGAGTGTGACATAAACATAAGGAAGTGTTTATGTCAACACTAACAGAAGACAACAACAAACCTCTGGCGGTGGAATAAAGAAACAATAGGTCACACCTCCAGAGGAAGAAGAAGAAGACCTTATAAAAAGGACCGACAAGAAGAATCGGGATCACAATCAAGTGGTCACTTCTCCCTTCTAAATCCTGAGACCCGGTACGGGGTCTATACCTAGCAGTAACTACCGCAATACCTGAGACCTGGTACGGGGTCTATCAAGAATAAAACACATAAGGAGAAGTGATCTACTTAGAAAATAGCGACAAAGGACACAAGTCCGAAATAACTAACTGTACTTATAATTCGGACTAGTGGAAACTCATATTGTATTATACTTATAGTGGAAACTTTTATAATAAAAGGTGTTGGATAAAACACAAACCTAGTCTTATTCTATTCACATTGATTACAACACGATCCCGCTCTACCTATATTATATGACCCACTAAAGGATCATAAGGTGGTGTCGGTGTCGATCTCAGTGCGGATAGAAAAACAGTGTTTAGTGTGAAAGTGAAAAAAAAACCTAATCAAATCAATTGGGATAACAAAGCATTAAGGAATCTCCAAGTTACGTTTCATTTTTTTATTATTATTATCGTTCCCTGTTCAACATCCACACCAGGAGGACATCTAAAGGATCATAACGATATTGACATGCACCTACCATGTCCTTTTACGTACAATAAAAGAGGAAATAATTTAGTTGTTGAATTTTTACAAATAAGATGTTAACATAAAATTAACATATTAGATTTCACGTAATTGGCTACCTTCTTCAAATAACATCTAGATTTCAGCTGATGTACGAATTACTTGATTTTACAATATTCTTCATATAACAGTAAGTGTTAAAAAGCCAATACATTTTATCCTGCCATCTAGTAATAGCTCTGATATATATATTTACCATTCATCATACCCGCATGGCATTCGTCATCTGTTCCTACATCGATAACCACGCATATAACAACTCGACTCGAAGATATCGTAATGTTCCCTTGGAACAGCGTATACAAAGGGTATATGGAATTGATTTTATCCCAGAACCAGTTTTACTACAAAACTATACAAGCGCGATACAAGTTAATAAAATGAGCGTCCCGAACCAGGAACTATAGGGAGTTTAATAGAAATTTGGCCTTCTTCTTCTTTGGTGATCAATCCTCAGAGAAGTAGGTTAGAATCCTGCATCAGTCCGTTGCAACTGATATGCCCAAGGATGTACCAGACCCGTTGAAGTCGTGTGTACAGGATTTGAACAGGCTAGAGTCGACATCAGTCCGTTGCAACTGTTGTGCCGAAGGATGTACCAGACCCGTTGCAGTCGTGTGTATAGGTTTGCGGTTCAAAGGGGACACACAAGTTCCGCTGTAAACATACTGCTTCAGCCCGTTGCAGCCGATAAGAATGGAAGGTTAGAGAGAGGTGACCACCCAGGCGATGAGTGATACAGTTACTAACAATGTTGTTTGTACAGGGCAAATGTTGTAACGGAAAACTTAATTTACCACATAGTATGGAATATGTTGTTAGTATGCTTCATAAGTAATAAACGTAAGTATGTGTGAGAGTGCCGAGGCGCATTAAAATCGATTTCATTCAAAAAACAAAAGGTGAAACAGATAGAAATAGTCAAAACGCGCCAAATTCATGCCACTTTCTTGTTCGTACACTGCACTCGTTCAGGTGAAGATGAAACCAAAATAAACTTATATGGGTCAGACGGCGTCAAAAGAGTGTGAAGAAAGGCGAATACGCAGGATAATGATGCCAATACAACACCTACGATGAAACATGATGGGGGATCCATCATGATCTGGGGCTGTATATCGGCTAAGGGAGTTGGAAAATGCAAGCCATTGATAGTATGGTGGACCAACATGTCTACAATAGTATCCTGAAAAATAATGTGTCCATAAACACAATTGCAAAACCAAAGAAGATCTAAATAGGGTCATAGCTTTAGAGTGGGAGAGAATCAGTCAAGACACATGCAAGAAACTAGTCAGTTCTATGCACAGAAGATGTCAAACTATTATTAAAGCCAAGAGTTATGCATCCGGTTATTTTAAGTTGCCCAATTTTGTCATTTTTATGTCTGTTTTATGTTATTATTGCAAGTGTACGAACAGAAATGTGACATCGAAGTACAAGGTTTTTCTTACAATGTTTTTTCTTCACTTCCAAAAAAGTTTGTGGGCAAACAAACGTTTGTAAATGAATCCCTAAACTTGTCGTAAATGCATTAGGAAATTACCTAGTGTATTGTTCTTTGTTGTAATGTTTCCGTCATTTTACTGTTCACAAATCGTATGTACGAACAACATTGTGAGTAACTGTAGCTCTTGCCTAGATGTTTGGGTATTTATAGGTCCTTTTGGGAGTAGTCCTCTAGATCAGTTGTCCTGGCTCCATCTAGCTGCGACACCAACTCCAGCTACGGGTAACATGGAGTACAAAACTCTCTAGCAATCGTAATCAAACGATAAAATTATAGATTAACTCAGAATAGTTTAGTTTCAATAAGATTAGTTTGCTTCAGATTATATTTGTTTCGGTTATTCTCCATTTATTCAACAGCAAACCTTTTATTTGTATTTAATATCATAATTAAGAACAATAATGAAACAATAATGATGATAATTAGAAACAATAACAATAAATACACATTGTAACAGTTAGCATCATCGTATTTATGTATATGTTTTATTGTCATTGGGTCAGTATGAATTTTTATATGCAAATCGGATGAATTAATTAAAACCTTTTTTTGAACTTTGTTTCATCCTGTATCCCGTTTTCATTTTTGGTGCTTCTTCAAGAATAAAGGAACGAACCGAAGAAATTCAACCGGCAGCCCGTTGGAAGCAATTTGGCAAAGAAATAGAGCGCCTTACTATGGATAATGACTTCCCTACCTACGAAGAATAGGCCACCTGCATTTTGTAGACCTGCAAATGTGGTTGTCGCCGACAAGTTGAGGACTAGATCTGGAATCAGGAGACACTGTACGTTACCACCAACGAAGAAAGAATCCTGAACACCTTACTTGCAGCACGTACCGATTTTCACACCTAATTAGACACCAGCAACGGTTTTTCGATTGAATTACACACCAGAACGGCCTGTAAACAACAGTAATAGCAAATAGGAATGAATCTTTTTGAAATTTTGAGTTTCAGGGGAGGAAGAAAATGGGTCAACACGGAGGACAAGGAAGGCTGCGTTTTTCGAAGGGCAGAGCAGTGAAAGATTTCCTCGACGTAACATCGAGTACAACGTGATTCAGTAGTCACACATATCTCTCCAACGTTTATAATTATTTTGGCGTGTTCAGATACTAATCAGTATGTGTGGCTAAATCGTTTTTAGTGCACCCTAATCTTCGAGAAACCTTTTCATCAGTTTGCTTCTCAGTGTTGATTTCCAAGTTTGTTTTTATTTAAAATGTTTACTCGTTTTGCTCAATGTGTTCGTAAGAGCCGAAAGTTGAATTGTGTAAATGACAGTGCATCTGGACATAAATTCAGCATGTAGGGGGGGGGGGGGCAGTATGGTTAGAAACAACGAACCTCACGTCTCAAGTGTGGAGCCATACTAAAGAGATTCGAAAGTTACCTTGGTGGACATTGGAAGGAGCAAGATCCAGGCGAGAGAGTGTCAAAATACTTATTTGGAGGTCGTTGCAAAAGCAGGTAGGATCTAGAAATTACCATTATATTTTTGCGTCATATATTCGAGGACCGGACGCAGATGGAAGAAACTGCTCATGTGAGGAGCCAGAACTGTTAATCCGTGGTGGAATGAATTCTCCAAAGTCACAAGTTTGATATCTGCTCCATATTTTCTACTTTCTAAGCCCTATTTTGTTCCCGAATATTCTGTGAACAATTGCGGCAACACGGAAACAAATTTTCGTGATAGAACTGAGCTTTTGGGTCAGGAACGCTTCCATTCCCGTTCCGGCTTATGCCGATGCAGGCGATTTGCAGGAACGTGATGTCAAAACTGCTTTCTGTAAATGTTCCCATGATTTACGTGTTCTAGAAAAAGCATTCAAACAACTCACTTGACAGATACAATGCAATATTATTACATTATATATATATATAAAAGTTGTTTACTTGCCAACTTGCGCATAAAAAGTAAAAATGCTTATGCTTACACACGTAAGCTGAACCAAGTAAACTATTAACCAAGTTCATAGGCTAAAGACCTTTATTTATATATTTGATTGTGGTTAGTTTTTTTTAAGTAGCCAATGTAAATTTCATATAATCTCGTAACGATTAAGTAATGTGTTTTGTTTGTATCTGATACATTCTAGTTACCTGAAATTTATGAGTATTGCTTTCAATTGTTTGTTCGTGGGATCTCCATCCCAACAGTGTAAATATTGTATTTTTCTTATGTCATATTGTCTCTCCTTAATGGAACATTCAACAGGAGTACTTCACTGTGTTTTGGAGGCGTGCTCACTAAAATAATTGTCAGCTGTCCAAACGTGTCTCTACACAAAAGAGATCTTGTATGCATTTTTCTCTAATATATTCAGAAGTTGCATAGCAGGCCTAGTTATTCCGTATATTACCTTTTTTTAACGAAAGAAAGAACTAAGAATATATTTGCACCAGCTCAAAGCAGAGCAAGTGTCGGACGGTCAGCTGATTCCCGCGATTAACATATTTCATTTTGTACTGCAATTTGCGTCATGTCGTCGAGTTTATTACTTTTTATGCAGCGAATATTGGGTAATATTTGCACAAGTATGTAGTATTTAGAAACGATAAGTTAGATTTCTATAGAATTAAGTGTGCTTAGATTTAAGTGTATATATATATAGATAGATAGATAGATAGATAGATAGATAGATAGATAGATAGATAGATAGATAGATATACACAGATATATGAGCTCTTGCGTAGCCAAGTCGGTAGCGTGCTCGACTTCAGTGCGAGTGGTCCCAGGTTCGATTCCCGGTGAGGGCTCAGCATCGTGAGGACAATTGGGGAGCTGCTGTGAATAAAAGACAGTGGCGATCACAGTGAGAGCTTCGGCTCTCCTCTCCCAACCCGTCTAGTCAGCGTGGGAGCAGTAGACCAACTCCTCCCTTCGGGGAGAGGCCTCATCCACTAGTGGGTTGAATATGGCTGTGATATATATATACAATATATATATATATTGTATATATTTCTCACTGCAAAGTGTTTTAAAAATGATTGTGTTTTTTATTGTGTACTTTCAAAGCACGAACTTTCAAATATGTTCTATTTGTTTTATTCATCAAAAACCAGCTCCAATCTTCTATCCAAAGATATTCGTAGGCTTTCTTTTTCTTTCTCTGTTGTCCCGTTACCGATAAGTAATGCATATATAACTGAGTGAGCAACGGGTGGTTCTCAATTTTTAGAAGTACTATTAAAGGTTGGATCAATAATATTGTGATAATAACACGCATATGTCTGAAACCCCTTCTAGCCATGCTATGTGTAATTTAGGTCTTTGTAAATCTTTCTTTTTACCGATTGTACCTTGTACGTAGGAGCGTATCAAATCGTATTGAGCCCACCGAACAGTACAGTATTAGTGTATTTGGTTTCCCTCAGTGTAGTTACGAAGCAACCGAAGAGCAATTCAACTGTTTATTCTTTTTTTCTTTTTTCTTTCTTAAATATTTTTGATGATATCATACTGGTCATGTCGAAACTGTATTTCACTTTTACTTTCTGGGTAACTAGATAGTGCAAAAGAAACTACACCAATATGAAACATGCTTACAAATATAACATTAAATGAGCTCCTTTATAATAATTGTATTGGCTAGAAGAAGAAACGTGTAATTTCTATCATATGGGCAAATAATTCAATATCTCAGGTTTTCATTTGAATTTTTCAAAATCCCAAACTGGAGTCAAGAATGTAAAAATGTCAAAAGTTAATTTTGTTCTCTTTCGGACAAATCCGCCAGGGGACTTCATCCTCTGGTACTCCTTTGTTTTGTTATTTCTGTTGTTTTATTTTAGTTGAGTATCTTATAAAGTTTATATGCTGTTATCCAAATCCTGTTTCATTTCAAAATTCGTACTACTATCCCAGATCATTTCAATTTTGTTATAAAAGTATTTCTCAGACACACAGGATAGGAATATAGAGTAGTTTTTTCAGCCCTAGAGAACCAAGGAGCACTTCGTCGTTAGAGAAAATTCATAGCGCTGAGTCTTGCAAATACCATCGCCCGTGAACTTGATTCGATTTTAGAACATGCAACTTTCTCTTTATAGAGGCGCAGAATATCCGATTGATGGGAGGAACAGGACGCTTTGTGAGTTCTTCATATGGGCAGTGGTGGTTGTGTAACGACCTTGAAGCTCCGTTCCATTGTATTTTATTTCAGACAGTTTTGTTTCATTTATATTGAGCTTCAAAAGGGAAGGATTTTTACTGTGCTGATCTCCGGATCATTCGTACTCTTTGACCATCGCTTATTATTTTCCGAGCAAAGGTATATATTATCGGTTTCTTTTGTTTTCTTTATTCTGGCGTAAATTTTCTTTCTCTTGAACTACTTTTTGAAGCATCTTCCGTTTATTCCCGACCAACTGATTGCATAAAAAATGTCAGCTTTTATCATTGGACGGGAATCAATGATTCATCTTAGTTATTTGGTTCTTTTCTATTGGCAGATCTTCCCGCCAGAGTAAGGCTTCGCTCGTAAATAATTATTAATTTAAGTAATCTTTAATATTTCTGATTTACTTCACTTTTGGGAATTTTGGTAATTTGACCGTTCGTTTAGAGTGCTGAAATGTGAGAATATTGGTCTTTCTGGTTAGAAATCAGGATCTGTTAACAGAGTTGTTTTGATGCACTTTTCGATCGTCCTTTAAGGTGGTGAAAGGGGTGTGTCCGTTAGAAGACAACATCATGGCAGAAAAATAGGGCAGGCAACTGAACTCCAGTTTTAAAAGCATAAAATTGTAATAAACGTATTCGAGTAAATTTCTTTCAGTTGCCTAGCAGGTAATGCGTGTACATATCTAGTTTAAATCCAAAAAGGTCATCTTCGCCGCTACCAGGTTAGCTGAGAAATAACAGTTTGAAATCCTGGAACAAGTTTCGTCTCTATTTGCATGCTTCTGGATACGTCTGTGAAGGAAGACATCTTAGTAATTTTGTGAAATTATTTTATCGCGATTTTTGACTCTTGAAACGAAACTTTCTTAACAATATTTGTTTTCAGTTGTCATTTAATACTTACTCTGTTCAAAATGTATAATTTTTGTTGTACAAGGTGAAATTCTCAGCATGCAAGGCTAAGCTGGTACGGTGAACATGGGCTGACTATATGTATAAGATGCTGCGCCATACGATAGCTATGCTCAGTTAACGTATTTCTCCCTCACCTCATTACTTGAAAGATTCTCACATTTGAGTTTTAGAATGTTTTATTTAAACTTTTAAATATGTTATTAGCTACTTCTGCGAAAATATGTTAGTTTCCGAAGAAGCTCACTATAAATTTTTCCTACTGTAAAGGTTTAGTATCTACGTTCAGTGGTAGATGGCGCTAGTTTTCTTTCGATCGTTGACATGTGACATTTTACCGACAAATATTTGCATAACTGACATGATCAAGACTTGTTCTAAATTAAATAAAGGGAAAGGATTTTAAACCATTATTACAGAATTTTGTTCCAACGTTGCAATTTGTTGTTATGACAGATTGGGTGCATAGAGCTCTCTATCCGCCTTATACTTGCATTACTTACTGTTTGGAATTTATTGGAAAAGTGCTTTTAGTGGAACTGACCCAACGTCAACTGTAAATTTTCATATAGTATTTAAAAAAGGGTCAGAATTTCGAATTGCTTATTATAACTGAAATTTTACGAAGACATGTTCATATAAAAAGCAGTGATTTACAAATTATTTCAAAAAACAAGAATTACGACTTGAATTGCTAGAAGTGAACTCGTTTTGTTAAACCTTATTTCTGTCCAACTGGTTTCAAATGTGCAGATACATTTCAAAGGACTGAACAGATGAAATCGAAATAGTTTTTTTCTTCCCAAACCGAAACTACGATCTGTCGGGAATATTTTCCTCAAGTTATGTATTTTCCAACCTTGTCAGAAATGATTTTTTTTCTAGAGTAAATATTGTATTACCTAACCTAGGACAAAATGTTACTCTGTGTGTTAGTAACTAAACCAAATATGTTCTTTATTGGAATAAACTATGAGTAAAAAAGGTTTATAAATTTTCATTGCGAAAGCTTTAATAAGTAGAAGTAGCTCAATATTTAAGTTTTGAATGCGTTTTGCACGAAGGTGTTATGTTTGGAAGGCAGACTGCTGTGTGCAATGCAAATGTTGCTATTGACCGTAACTTTGCTTTCTTTAAAGTGAATGCACGTAATCTAATTATTCTAAATTGATCAATGTTTTGGGTTTTACTTTAATATCTTTTCATGAACGGTTGGGATGGTGCTATTGAAATTTGGTACATTCGCTACAGTGACCTTGAACACTAGGTGACAATATCGCTGTCTTCTGGCAGATAGGTATTTTACTAGAACTTTGGTTCCTCTTATTCCTTCTCTTTCTGCCAGAATACGACGAATGCCACTGGTGTAATAAACCGTCACGGGTCCTACAGTGGTTACGGTTCGTTACATAATTCAAGTACGTTTTAAATGTCTTTTCAGTGTTTTGCTTTAATGTGTTCCACGATATGTAGTTGTGCCACATATTTACGCTAAAAGCTCAAAGTTTTAATTTCTGCGTTTTAAGTGTGTCTATGGATAAACTTTAGCTTATCGCCTTCAGTCTGACGACCGTCTTCTTGGAGGTTAGCTACTCAGGCACGTTTCTGTGCTGTGGGGTAGGTCGTTCTCAAAGTTCTCTCCTCTGGTGGGACGGGGAATCCTTTCTCTCTTTCTCCCCCTCTTTTCCTTCGTTTTTACTTTACATCTTTTCTTTGCTATGCTTCATGTTTATTTACGTTTCAGTGATCACGTGCTCCCTCTTCGGGTTTTCTCCAGTACTCGAATGTTCTTTCTAGTATAATATATTACATTTCATATAAATTATTTAAACTGAATCAGTCTGATGCCTTATGTTACTCGTCCGATGCGTGGTTGTGGGTGATGACCCAGTCTGGTGAAACTGTGCCTTTGCTCTCGAGTGACCTCGCTGAGAAGGTTCATCTAGCCTTGAAATTGAAGTTTCACGTTCCTTTCTTTACCCTTCTTTAGGGAAGAAAATCCTCGGTTGGTGGAGTGTGACAAGGCTTCACGGGGATGCGACCAGAAGTGCATTTACATGTTCAGCTCTTATGCTGTTTCTGTCCGGCGTTAGTACCCCCATTTCTCTGGGTTGTCAGAGAAGGTTTCTAGCAAGTGGCGACTGTAATTGTTGTCTCTTGTACTGTTCCTGTCAGCCACCTACTTGTTCTGAGGAGGATTTTCTTCCAGTGGAACTTGTGACAACTACTCTCCATAACATCTTTTCGTTCAACCTCCCTAAAGCCCTGGAGCCGTTCTGGGAAGTTTGAATTGAATTTCGCCTTGAGTAATATTTATTAAGACATTCCTAAAAGTATTTGTATCCACAAGCAAAAGCAGTGGTTATAACATCAGTACGGGATGATGATAGTAGAAATAAAATTCACATCCCAATTTATATCCTCAGTGTTACTTTAGTATGCCGTCCTAGCAAAACTAACAATGATCCTGCCTAACCGAACCTAACCTATTATAAACATAGCTTCGATAGCCTAAGCTACCATATCATTAGCCTAATGGAGCCTAACCTAATAAGCATAGCTTAGATAGCCTAAGCTACCATATCAAGACTTGGAAAAACTGTAAATCTGACCCCTGAACTGCACAGATTTAGGTAAACATTTGATAAGGGTATGGAGCAACACCTGGTCAGTTACATAAAAGTTTTGGACAATATGTTTATGCCACTAAGTAGGAAATAGTTTTGTTACCACCCATACAATTCATTTTATATTTTATTTTACTAAGTAGGAAATGATTTTTAACACTAGCGTTCGCTTTGGCTGATCATTTAAAGCATGCTCACAAGTTTGCTTCGAATCTTTTGATGAAGATTGGGTGCAATGCTTTCGATGTAAAGGATGGGCACATGTCAAATGCACAGACGACGAAATTATACTATATTTTACATGTGAACATTGCAGAAATGGTGGTGAACTGTAGATATCTGATTTTAAATGAACTTTCGATGGACTTTCAACGTTAGATAGGCCCAGATGTATGCGTGCGTGCGCGAGTGTGTGTGTGTGTGGGTTGTGTATATATGTGTGTATGTATGTAGGTGTGTGGATTTGTGTTTCAATAGATTTGTGTCCCCTAAAGACTGATCAATAATAATGAGCATTAGGTGTCCGGTACTGGAAGACGTTTTTTCATATTCTCAAAATTTCACTGTTTCTTACTTGTTATGATATATTTTACTTTATATGAGATATTGAAGAAAATACCATGTGTACTCAATGAAAAGTACATGAAGTGTGATGTGGTACAATTTGGTCGTATTTCGTTCTATAACTTTCAGGTAATAGCAGACAAACTTAGACTGCCCGATACTACCGGACTTTCCCCTAGTACACGCCAGCTTCTTGGGAAATAATTAAATTTCAAAATTTGGCACTCTAATAGGGGTATCGGGATGGAGTAAACGATTTGTAGTTAAGGTAAACCTCCCATATTTAAGGAAACGTAAGCCATATTGCGCCCCTGTGACTTGCCCCGAAAATATATTTCAACAGCAGCAACCTCTTAGGCTTACAGTTATCCTTTGCTCACTTTACCCCTATCCTGTTTACTTGGATGTAAAATAATCTCATTAAAATTAATTCGTTACTACGACGATATTCTTACTTCCGGCAAAATAATCTGCTTCACATTATAAACGTCAACTCGCTCATCTCAAACTTGCAGATATTGCAAAATATGAATGCGTTGCTAGTAGGCATTTAGTTCTAATACGCTCACTTTGAGTACGAGATGAATAAATACTCTTAACTACCATCACTTTATTTGAACTGCGTGCATGGAGGTAAAATAATAAAAACGTACTTTTAAACGTGCCTCGAACATGGTCTGAAATAAAAACAAAAGAACGAGAAAGAAATAGCTCGATTTTGAGGAACGAAATGCACTCTTTTTCTTAAAAAAGAAAAAGAACTATGAACTGAACGTGATGAAACGAATTCCATTTTTTAAAAGGAACTTTACGAGCACTGTAAAAAGCACAGATAGTAGGTAGTGATGCCTATTCCCTCCACTTTCCTTTATGTTTCTTATTATTTCTGTATCTCACAGGGAAATTAATAACAGTTACACGTAAAAATGAAGTTGGTTAGAAATGGAGCTTTTGTTATTTTCACCCAGCTTTTTCGATGTGTATCTTAAAGATGCTACAACAGGGCCATAACAGAAACGCCCTCTATAAAACGAAAAAAGAAAGTTTAATCAGACTCGGTGCATCTACTGAGAAATTATGCTCGGCCATACACATAGAAACGTATACTCCGATTCATAGAAAGTGTCCGGTGGGAAAGCTCCACAATATGGGTATCTACTTCTAACTTATATTTTGGTTTAGTGTTGCCACATTAAGAAAATTTTAAGATTTAAATTTTGACCGGCCAATTTTATTGAATCTTAGTGTACGTGTGGATTGAATTGAGACTGTTTTTTTCTACAGGTAAAAAAGACTGAAGACAGTCGGAAATAGTACAATCCATTATAACGTAAAACATAGAGATGATTGTGAAATATTGGCTTATACGAGTAATGCATGCATCCAGATAAAATTCAGTTGGTTATCATATCGAAAGTACAATGGATAAAACATTAACACTTGAGACAAAAAAAATCTTTATTTACCACCTACAAATTACACAACCTACCTTAGCTGATATTGCGTAACAATATATTAATGCATCGAAGTAAAGCAACATTATTTTAAAATTACGCACCATAAATTTGAAAGTGACCTTGAACGTTCACATACATAGGCACACACAACGTATACGTTACGTAAGAATAATTAATTATTTTTCCTCTATTATTCTAAAAATACTTGTGGGAAACATTGCCGCTTTTCTTCCAACGATGTTGTGTCTGTTATGGTTTAGGGACTACAGTAACTTAACTTGACGAACTAACTCAGCTCTTTATGTTTATTGCAAGATATTTTAATATTGTTACTTAAACCCACACAGCAGATTTTACACATACAAGGTGTTTTTTTTGTTTTTTTAAAAAAAGAAAAGAGTTACCACCAACTTTCGCGATAGAAAATTCTGCGTTCTCGAGAAAATCAACCGTGAAATTTCGTTGCTAATTTTGCGTTAAAATTGTGGCTCAAATAAGCTAACTACAATAAGATTATAACCCAATCCGAACATTTAATATTGTCTCGGGACGTATTATTAAATCACATTGACTTCAAAAAAACAAAAATTACTCAGCTCCCATAGTCAAGGCGATAACGTCGCGCACTTTGAATGGCCAATGGGTAGAAGAAACGCGAGTTCGAACACCGAGGCCTACCATCCTCACTGAGGTTTTCTAGGGATCCCACCCCCAGTTTCACCGGACGAATGTCGGGATGGTACCTTGGTATAACCTTCCCCACCCTCTTCCCTACCGTATCCCGTGATGAGACATAAATGCCTAAATGTCATGAACAAAATTCAAACTTTAAAAATAATTTCTTTTGGGTTCCACAACTGCCAAAGATATCGTTTTTGAAATTAAATATGTACACCTTGAATTCGAGAAAATGGGTGCAACTTTGGTTGTAAATGAACAACTTAAAAACTTAAAAGACATTAGCCGGCCGGTTAACCGTGCGGTATAACGCGTTAGGCCAATGACTCCAAGGACCCGGGTTCGAATCCCGTTATGGGCTATAGATGTTTGTGGGTTTTAACTGGCTGTAAATGGGCGAATAGTGACGGGCCGAAGTCAAAAGTAACTAGACTGGCCCATATAAAATCAAGCTTTTTAAAGACATTAAGAGCAATATTCCGAAACTTTTTTCCGAAGTAGCAAAATCGTGTTAGGTCAACGAAAATCTGATTGTATGTGTGAACATTAGATTAACGTAGTAGGAAACTAGCGAGAAACTATCACTCCTACACGTAGAGGGCGCTACCACGCCAGTGTTAATTTTTTGCTGTCCCGTGCCCCACATTATCTGTAAGTAAGTTCCTTTACTCAATATACAGTATGAAGTATTATTAGGAAGATCATTGAATACATAACGCAAGAATAGTAACTGTTAATGGGTTAAAATCCAATTATTACTGTATATTTGTGCCAGTTGATGTTAATTACAATTTCTGTAGGCTATGAAATCTATGTATGTAATAACAGTGTACTCGATATGTTAGCAAATAGCATGATAATTCAATACATTAGTATAAATATTCCTAAAGCAAGTACTCGAATGACATAATGAAAATGTTTAAATAAATTCATGTGATGCATTATCTTTTGCCTGTGACAATTAGAAAGAAGAAAGCCTGTTCATTTTTTTTTAAATCGTTGCCATGTCGTCTCGCTTATCTAACAAGGGACACTTTATATATTAGGGAGACCAAATATGATGATACTTTGTATGTCGATAGAAGACCTAAAAAGAAGTGCATATACAAAATTTTAGCTGCAAAACTGAACAGGGAAAGAGAAATGAGCCCGAGAAAAATCAAGTGTAGAGCGCAAGTGTACCATATAGCTAACT
Organism: Lepisma saccharinum; assembly: GCA_022664845.1. Taxonomy (NCBI): domain Eukaryota; kingdom Metazoa; phylum Arthropoda; class Insecta; order Zygentoma; family Lepismatidae; genus Lepisma; species Lepisma saccharinum. The sequence goes on along the minus strand of JAGDQP010020426.1, from coordinate 984 downwards.
AACTAACTAACTCTATGGCTTATGGAACTCGCAAGTTCATCGCCGCAGTAACAAACGTTCGCCATTGGATTCTATCCTGGGCAGTATCAAGCCAGTTTTCATCACGAACACCTACTTCTCGAAGATCTCTTCTAATATTGTCCTCCCAACGACGTCTCGGTCTTCCCAATGGCCTCTTTCCATCGGGCCTTCCAACCAGGATAGAATATAATCTTCGTTTTTCCCCCATCCGAGCTACATGCCCTGCCCACCTTAGTCGTCTCGATTTCATTATTTTTACAACATCTGGTGAATCGTACAGTCCGTGGAGTTCTTCATTATGTAGTCTCCTCCACTCTCCAGTCATCTCGTCCCGTTTCGGTCCATATATCTTTCTCAAAACCTTATTTTCAAATACACGTAATTTATGTTCATCTGCTAGGGTCGTACTCCAACTTTCGCAACCGTAAAGTATTACCGGCAGAATAACCGTTCTGTATATTTTTAATTTCAATTTCCTTGATATTAATCGCGATGTTAGAAGTTTTTGGACTGAATAGAAACATGCGTTCCCCGATACTAAGCGACTTTTTATTTCTTCAGTGACCTCATTTTTGCTTGTTACGTATGCTCCCAAGTATTTAAATTTGTTTACTTTCTCTATTACCTCATCCCTAATTCTTATGTTTTTAATTCCTTCATTCCCTGTGCTTCGGCTTGTTATCATGTATTTTGTTTTATCTATGTTTACCTGTAGACCTATCTCATCGCACGCTTCTACTAAGACATCGGTGTTGCTTTGTAGTGCATCTATATCGTCCCCTATTAAATCTACATCATCCGCGTATACAAACAGTTGATTCAAACCATTCAATGATAGTCCCTTTTTGTCCCCTTTAATTTTTAAAATCGCATATTCTAACGCGAAGTTAAACAGTAGTGGTGACAAGGCATCGCCTTGTTTCAATCCGTTGCGAATCTTGAAACTATCTGACATATTATTAC
>JAGDQP010020425.1:15170-26145 GCA_022664845.1 Lepisma saccharinum | reverse complement strand
ATAAGGAAAATGGCCGACGGCAGCCATATTGGATTCTTAGCATTCGTCGTATTTCAATTATTTCCGTTCATATTTTTAACCTTTTTATTTTCCATTGCTATTCGGCGATATGGTGCGCAACTGTACATGAACATAGTCAACAAAATGGCTAAAGGCAGGCATATTGGATTCTTATCATTCGCCGTATTTGAATTATTGTCGTTCGTATTTTTTACTTTCCATTGCTATTGGGCGGTTATACAGAATGGTACGCAAATGTACATGCACATAATAAGGAAAATGGCCGAAGGCAGCCATATTGGATTCTTAGCATTTGTCTATTTTACTTATTGTCGTTCATATTTTCAAGATATTTTACTTACCATTGCTATTGGGCTATAATACAGAAAAGCACATATTTTTTTAAGTAATCGCAATTTAGAAAATTGGAATCGGCTAGTGTGCAAAGTTGTTTTGGTCCCTATATAAACTGTGAAAAATTACATCCAAATCCAATAACATTTTCTGGCCCCCCAACGACCTTGCAAATTGTCAAAGTTGCAATTTTTTTACATTTTCATTTTTAAAAAGAAAGTAATCGAAAGTTTGAAGGTTTAAAGCGGCTAGTGCACAAAAGTTGAGTTTCGGTCCCTAAATAAACTGTGAAAAATAGCAACAAAAACTAATAATATCTTCCCCCCCCCCCCCCCCCCCCCCCCTTGAAATTAGGAAAACGCGATTTTTTGTCTTTTATAATCATTAAAAGTTTTCATGCTGCTGAACAGTGTATTTATTTTAAAGGTAAAATGTTCATTAATTTTACAGTTTTCTTACAATGCAACGAACACATTATATAATGTAATATAATTAACACAGGAAAACGAAGTTCAGAATTTAAAATCATGTTTGGTGTGAAACATGGGCATTAGGGTAGATCGAAAAAAACACACTTTTTTTAATCCTCTATGTGGATGGAGTCAATTTTTGGTCAAATCGCTTCAATATGACGTGCAAAATTTCTGTTCAATCGGTAGACACCCCAAGCTGCCGCCAAACCCCTGCAATTGTTAAAATCGACCTTAAATTTCGTTTTCTGGAAAAAATTAATTAACATTCATTTAAAAGAACAACAACATTAATTTCGCTTATAAATGGTATGAATTGACCTTAGAATACACTTACTATAAAATTATGACCGTGAGACAACTTATTTTTGACAAAATGTGTTGTAAAATATGGTAAAAATCACTAAAATTCACCCCTGTTACAAACCGGTGTATCTGTGTGTTTTCTGTCACTCAACTCCCCTTTGACCACATATTTGGACTCCCTCATTGCCTGCACTGGCTCCTCGCCTTCATCTTATCAGTAGTTTGTGATTAATAATTTGTGTTGATCAACGTGTCACCCGTGGCAGTGATTGTCGGTGAATTTGTTGTGTCTGGTGAAGATTTCTTTGTTTTCTTATTGGAACAGTTTGTTGTACGTTTTGTTACATGAAAGTGTCAGCGTCAGTGACCAATAATATGCATTATACGTTAATTGCGAGTGTTCGTTTTGTTGTGCTGTGAAACAGGTGATCAGAATATATGAACTCAGTGTTTTGGGTTTATTTTCCGTGACTCCGTACCTGGTACTTTGTAGTGACTGTCTTGGTGCCTCGTGATTTCTTAGTTGGGAAGCGATGACTTTACATAAGTTGCTGCAATCAGATGTAACGCACAATACCATTGAATGCCCACAAAAACTGCTTAGTGGTACATCATCGCCGTTAAGTTTACAAACTGTAGATGACGTTTTAAGGCACTATTTATGGACAATAGAAGAAGCTGTGAAGATTTCTAGCAACCGTTGGTAACCTTCTGCCAAAGAACTGTCGAAGAATACGCATATCGCACAACGGATAATATAAATTTGGCGTGTTGCAAAATCTCCGGCAGTGCGATTATTGTTGAACGAGAGATAACTGTAAAATTTTAAATTAGCATGAAAACCTCCGTCAATATCAGGAATTTTATACTTCTACGGTCAATTCCTAATATTTCTAAGCGAAATAAATGTTTTTAAAAATTAAGAATTTTCAATATTTTTTTTCCCCAAAAGGGAACTTTTGGTCGATTTTCACAATTGTAGGGGTCTGGCAGCAGCTTGATATACTGACTGTCCGAGCTGAAGTTTTTTTGCACGTCATATTGAAGCCATTTGACTAAAAATCCATCCCATCCGCATAGAGGATTTAAAAAAAGTGCTTCTTCGATCTACCCTACTGGGCATCTTGTTACTGGATTCAATCCTGGCTCATATGAATCCGTTCCTTGCGTACTAACCACATACAGAGGCCGATGCCTCCGTCATGACCTAAACACAGCGCTCTACTGATTTAGTGTGGCAAAGTAAAGACGCAGCCACACGGCAAACTTGCTGTTTGCAAAAGACTTGATTTGGGGGTCCCCCATTTTGGATCTAAGATGGCGTTTTTAGATACATTTTGTTATATTTTCTTAACCTACTAATAATGATGTACCTCTGTACCAAATTGGTGTTTCTAGCTCCAGCGGTTTAGGCTGTGTATTCTAAACAGTGGGTCAGCAATCCAAGATGGCGACTTTTTTTCAAAATGTCGGATTTTTCACTTTATCTACTCTTGATCATACTCCTTCATACTAACTTTAGTGTTTCTAGCTCTAGTTGTTTGTCCTGGGAATTTTGATGAGTGAGTGAGTGAGTTAGTCAGTCAGTAACCATGGGGTTATATATTATGTGGACTCGCATTGATTCGTAGGGGGTGCCCCCAGGTCCCCGTGGGGGATGTGCCCTCAACTTCGGGAGTTTTGGGGAGGCAGTGTCCCCTTTATTTGGGAGCCTGCGTCCTCACGTGCAGATCTGCCCCCGCCCCCTATAGCAGAGGTTTGCCCCATTTATTATAACCTACTGGTGATGGTACATCTTCATACCAAATCTGGTTTGTCTAGCTTCAGTTGTTTGAAAAATGGATTATTGGGCGGCCATTTTGGATCCAAGATGGCGTCTTTGTATACATTTCTAACGTTTTCTTATATTGTCGTCACCTACTCGTGATGTACACTTTCGTATAAAATTTCATTTCTCTAGCTCGAACGGGGAAAATGGGTTTCGGGGCGGCCATATTTTATCCAAGATAGTTGTTTTTTTTAAAAAAATGTATTATTTTCCTAAACTACTCTTATACCAAATTTCGTATCTCAAGTTCAAATGGTGTGGAAAATGAATTTTTGGGTCCGCCATTTTGGATCCAAGATGGCAACTATTCCAAAATGTCGGAATTTTCTCTTTACTTACTCTTGATCGTACACCCTCATACCAAATTAAGTGTTTCTAGCTCCAGTAATTTGGCGTGGGAATTGTGATGAATCAGTGAGTGAGTGGCCATGGAGACTATATATTATATGGATGGACTCGCTTTGCTTCGCTGGGGGCTGAACCCCCAACTTCGAGAGTTTTAGGGGGATGCACCCCCTTTATCGTAACCAGAGTCTGCGGGACTGCACCGTCATGGTGTGGATCTGCACCCTCCATAGGGGAGGTTTGCCCTATTTATTGTAACCTATTCATGATGATACACGTTCATACAAAATTTAATTTCTCTAGTTTCATCGGTTTGGAAATTTGTTTTTTGGGCGGCCATTTTGGATTAAAGATGGAGTTTAAAAATAAAGATATTTTAACGTTTTCTTTTATTGTCGTCACCTACTTGTGATGGCACAACTTTATATAAAATGGCATTTCTCTAGCTCGAATGACGTGGAAAATTAGTTTTGGGAGGCCATTTTGAATCCAAGATTGCAACTTTTCCAAAATGTTGTAATATTTTCCTAAACTACTTTTGATAATAAATGTTTATTCTAAATTTCGTATAAACGGTGTGAAAAATGGAATTTTAGGTTTGCCATTTTAGATTCAATATGACGTCCTTGGATACATCTTGTAATATTTTCGTAAACTACTAGTCCTTCATACCAAATTTGGTGTTTCTAGCTGCAGGCGTTTAGACTCTATACTCTACACAATAAAAGGTTTGGCGGCCATTTTGAATCTAAGATGGCGATATTTTTAACATTTTGTAAATTTTTTCTAAACTACTTGTGATGCTAAATTTCGTGGTGTGGAAAATGGATTTTTGATTTCGCCATTCTAGATTGAAAATGGCGTCTTTGGAGACATGTAAAATTTTCATAACCTATTAGTGATGATGTACCTTCATACGAAATTGGGTGTTTCTTGCTCCAGTAGTTTGGTCTAGAAATTTGATCAGTCAGTGAGTCAGTCAGTCATTCAGTGGCCATGGGGTTTTATAGTACGTGGATGGATGGTTAGGGGGAGGAAATTTTTATTTTCTATCAGAAAGTTTGAGGCAATGCTTCCCATGCCCTCCATAACTGCACTCAAGTTGGCAATCCTACGACTACGGAAAATGCACTTGTGCTAGCCATGTCTAGAATCAGGCGCTTTCCTACAGAATTTAAAGTTACACCCCTAACAAAGAAGCTTCCAGAATGTTGGCCCTGCAATACGCATAGAATTCCTACTTGTCAACTGCTTTGGCTCTGCCATCTATTGATGATTTCACATTTTATCGCACCAAATAACACGTTTCAGACTTTAAAATTCGCTTCAGTCTCAATTAGAAACATGGAATATACATGTATGCCATTGGATCTTGGGGAACATTTCATCATGGCACACACCACTGGTGGGGAAGAGGTTAATAGCGTTATTAAACGCTGATTATAACATTTTGAATCGTATATTAATGGACTGCTTTAAACCATACATGCTTAAGCTTTTGGATCCAGTACAAACCGGTATTTCTGAGGCCCTCCCTATGTATGTATCGATTGTTTTTCTCAGAGATAGCATACAGGCTTGTAACAAGTCTTTAATTGAAGATTTTACTATTTATGTCGGATATCCGACCAATGCATTGATTCTCTTAATCTGGACTATTTGCATCTTATTATGAAAAGCTTGCACTTCCCTGACAATATCATAGCGTTAATATTTCAATGTTTTAATAACCGTAAGTTGCATCTTATGATTAATAAAAGGTTAATGGTTCAATTTAATGTACAGCAGGGTATATGTCAGGGTGATGCTTTGTCTTGTTTCATATTCGCTTTGGCGTTAATGCCGTACGTTCGCCATATTCAAAATAGATTGTTAGGTATCACTTTGAATGGCGTTAAACTTTTCGTACTTAATTACTTGGACGGTACCTTATATTATGTAAGATCACAGTTTGAAATGATCCTCATTATGGATGCGATGCAAGATTTTGAGAAGGCATCTAATATTGTTAATAATAAAAATAATGCACAAATATTTCATACTGATAGATCCCTTTATTTTTCTATGGTTCAATATGGCACACAAAAGCACAAATTTAAATATTTAGGTGTCAATTTTGCATATACTATTAAAGAGACCATAGCTACAAATAGTCAATTGTTAATACATATTTTTGGGCTAGATATTAAATATTTTCGGGGTATCTTTGACACGTTATTAGCCAGAGCCCGATTTTAAACACATATATACATAACAAATGTACTTATATCATACAGCTTTTTCCGGTTCTATCCAAAACTCTTGCACGTATTTCCACTCTGATTGGCATATTTTTGTGGGAACATTATCCAATACGGGTGCACCGTAATACTTGCTATTTGCCAGTTACGAAGGGAGGCTTAGGCCTCAAGTTTATGGAAATACATTCTCATGCCTTACTTCTTCATCGAACATGTGAGATTATTACGTGTTATCTCACGATATCCGGCAAATTTCTTGAGATTATATCTCAGAAAGATACATAGCTACCTTTAAACATTTTATCTTGGAGGAACATGGCATACTTTTTGCTTCGTGAAATAACAGATATGACCTATGCCATGGTTGCACATAGTCCAATGGAGTTTTGGTCAGTTAAGCAGATTTATGATTGTATGTTATCTCAGTTAAATCATACCCCTGCTATACAGTTTAATGATAATAACTTTAGTGATAATTTTCAAGACTTAGGCCTTTTTAGTGCTAACACAACACTTTTTAACTTAGCTTATCAATATTTATATGGGATCATTCCTCATAATGATATTCTCTATCAGGGTGGACATGCAATCTCCAATCGTTGTTCCTCCTGTTTGCAAGTTGAGGACTTTACACACAAACTGTTTAATTGTAATCCCAATAGACAAATTCTGACAAATATACTAAAATTGTTAAAAGTTTTACTAGATACAATCAACCGGATAATGATTTGAAGGAATGGATTTTTTTCCTCATAGGTTTAATATTTTTCCACGAGCGAAAAAGAGAATTCTTTTCTGACTAACTGTACAAACAATTGAATTTGTGCTGGATACGTCTCTGACGCTCTCTGAAGAATTGTATATTTATCAACTTTAGCTTCTCTTTTCCGAGTTATGCAAAAATCGATTGTTGGGTCACTATGATGAAGCAATATATTAAAATTATACGGGCATTTCTTCCCCTAGCTTAATTTTGTTAGATGAACAAGGTTATGTTAGTGTTTGGAGATATCTTGTTTGGCTTTTCTTAGCACAAGTTTTTCTTGTTATGAATATTTAATGTTTATTTTTGTATTTATTCTTTTTCTGTTTAATTTCTGTTCAATATGTTTAGTTTCTTTTTTATTATGTTATCATTGTCTCTTATTCCGTTGACTTTTGATGTATCATAGTAAATTAAAATAAAAAAAATGGTCAGCGTATGAGACTCTCATTCTGAAGGTTGTGAGTTCGAATCCCAGTCTGGATTTCAGAATATTTTCCTCAAGAAATTACGTGCTGTAAATGATGTTTGCGATTGCTTCTAAAAGAGATTTATCCAGTTAAGTGAGAAAAACACAAGAAAGAGAGATATGCAGAAGGAAGAGAGAGACGCAGACAATGTGTTCATAAGCGTTAAAATTTCATTTATTTCCATGTCTTGCACCATATTTCTTTCCCACTTTCCTTGTATTATCCTCTCTTTTTCTCTCTTTCCCCGTCTTCTTCCATGCTTTCACTCTCTTTTTCTCTCTCTCTCTCTCTCTCTCTCTCTGTGTGTGTTTTGAACAAGTCGAAAAAGGGATTTCTGCCTAACTCTCTCGTCGTTCTCTAGATAATGCTCACCTTCTACACATTTCTTCCTCCAAACGGAGAAATATCCTAGCATACCATGTTTTTGCTCATATTTGTACTGTCATGTTGGTTGTATAACTATCAGGCGTACAGCATAACAATTCTTCTGGAGGAAAGAGCTACTATTTCTTATAACTCCAACCCTCATTTACTTTAGTTCGTGACTGTCAAAGCACAATATTATCTACCATTCAAAACATTTTATTTAGTGATAGCTAATACGTTACAAAACTTTAATTAAGCGAAAGCGAGCATTACATAAATAGAGATCATAATTAATATAGGGAAGCAATGAAACCAGCAGCTTGTTCCTGGTGCATTTACATGTCTTATCGAGTGCATTTCTACTACACGCAAGGAACGCGAAAAAAATGTTTGTTTCCCATGAGATGTGTGATCACAATGGTTTGTTTGGTAATGCGGGAAACAATTCAAGCGCACAACGACTTTATCTCCGTATATCATGACAGATCAACGATAAAATCGACTTGAGACCCTTCATGTGAGGGAGCCGTTGTCTTCTGCATGACACAAACAAGCGTGAGGGATAAGAAACCTGTTAGGGAAGAAAGGAAAACTTTGATCTAGGGGAGAAGTAGCAGACTAAGTTTACTATAGTCAATACTTCTGTAGTAGTAGTAGTCTGAACAACGTACAGAAATATGTAAGTAGATGAGAAGTTAACATTCAGCGTCTGCACTAAAGCTCGTCCAGAATTTTTCGATGTTTGATAATTATGGAGAGAAGAATTATTATATTTCAATTATGGAAACCAGGCAGGATAGTACGTATTGATTTCTTCTAGTAACGAATGTTCTAAATAATTCATTATTAACTTACATATTTTATTTCCAGCGAATGATAACGTCGCGTCGTAGGCTAAGCAGTCGAATTACTCACCTAAACTAATTCCTTAAAACACTCACTGCTTCTTATTACTACGACTCTCGTGCGTGCTTTCCAAAACTAAAATATTTTCCTTCGTCCTTTCATCATTATCAAATTCGGAAAATGCGTTGGCGAGCCTTGCTGCAGACTTCTAAGGACTTGAAAGGAGAGACGATAAGAAAATGAGACATTTTTTCTGTCCACTTGCGAAAACTATGCTTTAACAAAATACGCTTCAAATCTTGACTCTTAATATCAGAAAGCGCAGGTACTGTAAAGGAACTGTAATGTCTAAGCTACAAACTACAGATACTTAAAATAAGATGCCAGGTAATGAAGTGTAGTTGGCTAACCAGAGTGATAAAACATAAAAAACAAATCTGTTGAGTGTTCGTTTTCCTTTCTCAGGGCCGTAACCAGCACAAAACCTCAGGAAATATGCATTCTGTAAAAAACAATGTGATTGAATCTTGAATAGTTTAGAAGTTATAAAGTTTTAAATTTTTCGTAACGGACGTAACACGGATCGGACTTGAGTTTTGCAGTCTTTAAGGAAAATTGCATTTTCTCTGAAGGTAATAATGTTTTAAGCCCTAAAATTTTATTGTAGAAGGACAAGGTATGTACTTCTTTACTACTGCAAAGTTTGCGAATTACTCAATTAGTTTCTCCGTGGCAATTTCTGAAAGCCCGTAACGGACGAAACATTTTTGTCCAGGTGCACATAGCAAGTGATTTCTCTTGTGAAACACAAGATAACAAATTTAAATATTTTAAGAAAAGGGAAAATTACAGGAACACTACTTTCCAGTGAAACTTGGAGCACTTCTACAGTGTGTCCCTAAGATAATAGGTCAAACTTCGGGAGGTGACTATTCACTTGAAAACAAGAAAAATTCTTTGAAGAAATTTCGAGACATGCGTTTCCGTAAGTTTGTAGTTAAGAGCGCTAAAAGGTTTGGTGGTATCGTCACAAATGACGTCACATCTCGCTCGACACATACAAACGTAAGCGGGATGGGCTTAGGAAATCAATCGAAGTAGTACCCGATACATTCATATAAGCAATGTTTATGATTTAGGGAGTGTAACATAGACCGGTTTTGCAATGTAAAGATATTATTGTCAAAGAAATAAATGGTTTAATAGGGCATATAAATCCTCTTTAAGACGGATTTTCAATCATAAAAATAGCTTAAAAACATTCACTGATTTCTACTTCAATTGACACTTGCTAAGCAGTTTACGTGAATATGTGTCGAGCTATGACGCCCTTTGTGACGATGTCGCCCTAACTTTGAGCTCCTATAGCTCCGAAACTACTCATGCCTCGAAATTGTATCACAGGAACTTTTTCCTTGTTTTAATGTGAATAATCACCTCCCAAAGCTTGCGCTATTATTTCTGAGACACGCTGTATAGCCTACCTTCAGCATTTTTCTTTGCAACGTTACTAAATCTCCGTGCATTATTGACTATTTTTTTCGTTACAAGATGCAACTTAGTACCACCCTTTCCATAATATCCTTCCCCAACCAACACCTACGTGGTCCTTTACCGTGTGAAACATTGTGAAGTCCATATAACTGTTCACCTGATATTCTAAACTATCATCAAACAATAGCGATTAGTGGACTACCCAGTTGCACCATTGGAACACACACGTAGGACTTTACATTTGTGTTGAGCTTTCTACAATATGTGTACTCTTCAGATAGCTTTATTGTACACCAGTGCAGAAATTTTATCTTGCTTTAAGTTCTCTTCGATCCAGAGGGCGGCCTACGACTATTGAATATGTCCATCACAGTTTCATCCTCATCAACATTTGATTTGTGTTTGACTACATGAAGTTGTGTTTTAGCACTGATTGTATTACACCTCGTTTTAATTAGTTATCTTGACAATTCCTCAAATGCATCAAGTAAACTCATTTATGTGAGAACTTTTCTATTTCCGTTGTTTTATATATAAATCTTACATCTCTTCAGATGAGGTCTCCCGAATAAATTGATCAACAAACTGTAAGTTGTTCCACTTACACTTAAAATCTGCATAAATGTAACATTCGCATAACACTTTATTGGTACTCCGGTTCACAAAGATATAGTAATGAATGCTATATGTGATGTCATAGCCCGTGACTGGGTCCCAAATACATTTTGTAAAACGATAGCAGCAAATCTTCCGATCTGCATCATTGGATCTGTAGTATCATTAGGTATCTAGTTAGAGAGCAGCAAATGTTGTTTTCTCTACTCTAATTTGGATGTCATTTCTTGAAAATACTTAACGTTTCTACAACATTGATTTTAGTATATTTTTAGTCATCGAATATTTCTTGCCATCTTTTGACACTATTATGTACTGTAAGATTCAAGGGCTTTGTTAGGAAATCATATCATCACTATAAAATTATTTAGTTTTCTCCATAATTTTTTCTTGTTTAGGGAATGGAAGCCCCTTTATTGATGAAGAGAATCTGTGCATTTTTTGGGGGGGTCTCATTTACACTGTTAACATGCAAGTGTAAATTATGTCGAACTACATGAATTCCTTCTCCCTTCTCGTCCGTTGCATTCCTTATTTTCTCGTATATGCTTATGTGTGCCTTTTTGCAACCCGATTAAATCTTTGTCTGTAGTCTCTTGCATTTTTTTTATTGCTGCTTTTCTTCTCTTCATTTGTTTGTAATTCATGCTCTTTTTATGCTGCTCTTTGTTTGTAATTTGCCGTTTTCCATTGTTTACGTGAGCGAGTCAAAAATAGTTTTTTTGTGATAATGTGGAATAATGTCAATTATAACATTCATAATTTGAAGCTACCCATTAATGAAACTTCTCACCATCCTAGAATAGAGTAGATTTACTCGTATACAGAGTTACTTACATTTATAGTTCATATCGTGTATATATATATATATATATATA
>JAGDQP010020425.1:0-14770 GCA_022664845.1 Lepisma saccharinum | reverse complement strand
TATATACACCAGGTGTATGCATAAGTTTTTGCCGGTTTTTGTGGTAAAGAAAGCACGTAATTTTCAAGGGAAATTAATTTTTTTATTCAAAATATTGGCCATCGGCTTCTACAAGTTTTGCCCATCTGTCAGGTAATTGATGCATACCATGCCAGAAAAACTGCTAGTATTTTTCGGCAAACCATTCGTCGTGCCATTTTCCAACGTCTTCGAAATTGTTGAAGTGCTGCTTTGCGAGCGCGTGCCCCATTGATGCGAAGAGGTGATATTCAGATGGCGCCAGGTCTGGGGAGTACAGTGGGTGCGGAAGGATGTCCTATCCAAGCGATTTCAAGGTGTCTTTCACTGGTTTTGCTGTGTGAGACGGCGCATTGTCGTGTAACAAAATCACTTTGCCATGTCTTCGGGCCCATTCCGGTCGTCTTTCGATCAATGCGTTATTTAAATTAAGCATTTGTTGGCGATAACGTTGTGCATTAACGGTTTCGCCGGGCTTCAAAAGTTCATAATACACAATACCGCTCTGGTCCCACCAGACACAAAGCGTGGTCTTCTTGCCGAAGCGATTTTGCCTTGGTGTTGAAAGACCGGCTTCGCCAGGTGAAAGCCACGATTTTTTCCGCTTCGGGTTTTCAAAATAAATCCATTTTTCATCACCCGTCACAATGCAATACAAAAGGGATTTTCTTTCGTGTCGTTAAAGCAGCATTTCACAAGTGACTTTGCGATTTTTCATTTGACGTTCATTCAAATCGTGTGGGACCCATTTACCCAGTTTATTGATCTTCCCCATTGCTCGTAAACGTCTGCTGATTATTTCTTGTGACACATTTAATGCTTTTGCCAATTTCTGTTGAGTTTGAGTTGGGTCATCATCCAATAACACCTGCAATTCCGCGTTTTCGCACTTTTGTGGTCTACCAGAGCGCGCACTCTTTCACATTGAAATCATCAGTTTTGAATTGTTGAGACCATGTCTCACATGTTCTAATCGATAGAGCGTATTCACCATATGTTTCTACCAGCACACGATGACTTTCAACAGCCTTTTCCTTTTGATTAAATAAGAAAAGCAATGCGTGCCGCAAATGTTCTTTTTCAGGCACAAACTTCGACATGATCACTGAACGATAAAACAAAGACGCTAATGTTTGGCGGACTCAATTTGTGTGTGTTTGTAGTTTTGTGTCAGACGAATAAAATGACGTATGTGTCAAATTAATACGCTGCGTACTTTTCGCTGGCGCCATCTCTTAGGTAAACCGGAAACTACTTGTGCATACACCTGGTATATATATATAGAGAGCACCATATGGAGAATATCTGAGATAAATTAAGATCTTTCTCCTTCCAGATAAATATTTGTGTGTTTGCGAGCGTATGATAAACATCGATAAAAGGATATTTTGTTCCAAATGGCCATACCCTACTTGGTAGAGCGTTGGTTTCGTGTTCGGGAAGTCTTTGGTTCCGTACCAGAGGGTGATTGCCAAGACTTAAGTTTTCCCAGTGTTTTCCTCAGCCACATCAGGCATGTACCGAGATGGTACCTTCAATTTAGAACCTGGCCGACTCCCTACCGCATTTCGCAAAACCTTATCTCGGAGTGATCCATAGGTACTTAAAGGTTATAAGTAAGAGGCAAACCCAACGAGTATAATATATGAACTTGTCGCTCTGTTAATCGGCATATTGCTTCTTAATGCCGTGTCAATATGACTGAGATGGATCGAGTGGCCGTAGCTCAGTTGCTATAGCGTTGGCTTAGCAATCGAAAGATTCTAGTACGGCTATCTATCCTGACTGAGGTAGAACCGGACCATTTTCCTCACGACACGAATATACTAATATTTATAATAATCCGCAGAGAGAGAATAAACACACACACTCACATAATGACAGAGTGTGTGCGTGAGAGAGAGAAGGAATGAGTAAGAGAAAAAGGCAAAAAAGGAAATGATGAAGTCATGGAAAGAAAGAGGATAGAGAAAGATCAATTAAAAGATTGAAACTAAATTAATGTATTATCCTAAAGAACAAACTCAAACACACTGTTTACTCTCTGATTCCAGCTAGTGATGCCTCTCTCCAACCCAAGAAGAATCTCTGATTGAGTTCTTTAAATAGTTGAAGCTATCATTTTAGTCGAAAAGCATGGCGCTGACTGGGAATCGAACCGGGTCATCCGAATGAAAGATAAAGACAGAACCACTGCATCACACATTTCACTTCTAAAAGCCTCCGCAACACATGTAATAGTTGTTCCCATTGTTGTGTTCTTAATACCCACATACTTTATTTCCATCTTCCAACCAATATTTGTTAATCGTCGTCGTCTTCTTTATTTGCAAGGCAGTAACTTTCCTATCTTAGGAAATGCATTACGTGCATTATGTATCATGCGTACACGTGTATTAGGAGTTCAGGTACGATATTGTGCCCATATTGTCAGTGTTGCTAACCTATTAAAAATAATTGAAAAGTTGTTTTCACGTCGTTGGAAATTGAACAAATATTGTTTACACATATTTAGAGTGCTCTGGTTCCAAATCACCTCCGTTGTTAGTGTTTTCAATTCTACTGATACAAGTCTACGTGTGTCTATTGAATTACATCAAATTGTGCATAATATGCATTAGGCAATCAACCTCAACTCACGATGGAACTTCCTCGACCTTAGATAACCTTAACTCACCATATGAATTTAACCTCAGCTCCACGATAAAACTGCAAACTCAACCTCATGATAGAACTTTAACTCCGACCCCTCTCAACTTCACGATGAAACATTAATCTCGGCCTTACTCAGGTTCAACCTCACTATGGAAATTCAAGTTGAACTCTTAACTTCAACTTCATGGGAACTTCAACACCGATCCCTCTGAACCTCAACCTCACGATTGAACCTTCACCTCCCGTCACTAAACCTCAGATGGACTCTATCAGCCTAGACCTCACGATATAACATCGACCTAAAACTAACGATAGAACTTCGATCTCGACCTAACTTAACGTCCCACTCACGATAAAAATTCAACATCAGCATCACGATGGAACTTCAACATTGACCTAACTCAGTCGTACGATGAAACTAACATCGATTTCACTGGATCCTATTCTAAGGATGGAACCTCAACCTCGACCCCACTCAACCTCAACTCACGAAGGAACTTCAATCCTAACCTAACTCAAACTAAAGCTCACCGTGGGACCACAACTTCGACCTCAATCAATCACAACCTCACAGTAGGATTTCAACCTCAACCACTCGAAGGAACTTCAACCTCGACCTCAACCTTAACTTCACGTTGGAGTTTAGATTTAACCTCACGATGGAACTTCATCGTCGAACTCGCGATGGAACTTCAACCTCGACCGAACTTAGGTGTTAAACCTCACGTGGCTCAACCTCAACCTCATCTCTCCAAGAACTCTAGCTTAAGTTTATGAGGTCGAGGTTGAAGTTTCATCGTGAGGTTGAAAGGGATTAGTGTTTAAGTTCCACGTACGGTTGTGAGGCCGAGGTTCATTGTAAGGTTGAGTCAGATCAAGGTTGAAATTGATTGAGGTCGATTTTGAAGTTTGATCGTGAGTTTGTAATGAGATTAGAATCATGCTCCTAGTGATATTGAGTGAGATCGAGGTTCAATTTCCTTCGTAAGGCTCAGGTTGATTGAGGTAGAGATTGAAGTTTCATCATAAGATTGAGATTTGAGTCAGATCGAGGTCGAATTTTAATTTTATTTATGACCTTTAGGCATCTAAGACTCAGGCCAGAATAGGGGTGGCGAAGGATGAGGAAAAGTGCCATCGCGGCATTTGACTGATGTGACTGAGGAAACCCCTGGAGAAACCTCAATCAGGATGGTCGGTCGCTGGGATCGAACCCACACCCTCCCGAATGTTACGCCAAGGCTCTACCACTGAGCTACGGCGGCTCGGTAGATTGACGTTGAGGTTAAGTGAGGTGGAGGTTGTTCGGTTGTGGTTGAGTGATGTCGAAGATGAAGTTCCATTTTGAAGTCGATGTTAAATTTCGCACTTAAAGTTAAGGTTGGATGAAAGCAAGGACAAAATTGAGTACTGATGATGTTGAGGATCTAAGGATGTGGATATGGAAATTAAACCAGTCCTCATGAGGCTAAACACCAATTGTGTACGTCCCAATGAAAGTACGTCAGAACTAGAGCTCAGACTATTCGAGTATTCGATTATTTCTGGCATTTCGTCCATTCGAATATTTGAATACTTCTTGGTAGGAGTAGTTTGGAACCCACTTTACCAAGAACTTTAGGTTCTGTCCTTAGAAGCTTTCCAGCTCATTTAGAATGTTAATATTAAACAAATAATTAAGCCGGGGTAAAGCATGGCGTGGTGTTTTGCATGGTTTACTTTCGAGGTAATACATTACATAAACTTTATACAAACCAGGACTGGCACCTGGCAGTGCAAATCTACGCACGCCAATCCTCCTCCGAAAAATTGTAGATCGTATGTCCTATGCCAGTTGTCCAATACTTAAATTTAGGTACCCTGGACGCCCCCCCCCCCCCCGGATTAACAAACGATCTCGCTAAACATTTGCCATACTCCAACGAGCAGGAGGGCTCAAATACACAGAGAAAATACACAAAAGTAAAGTACTTGTGTTGTTGCTGCGTTTGTTTCATCAAGCCCCATTTTAAAACTGGAGTCTCTCGTTCGAAGAATGATAAGTTTCAGATTTACTGCACGTGTATCCAAATATTCACTTGTAAACAATACAACAGACAAATCCTTGTTCTTTCAAACATTTCCAGCCGTATTCAGATACATTTTTGAATCGACAAACGCTGTACTAAGGAGTGACTAACAGCTGACTAGGCAAAGTCATATTCATAAACGAATTTTTTGCGCTAGTAGCACCTAATGTTAGTAACATACTAGTCGCATGCTTAAACAAGGGGAAACTCTAGTTTTGCGTTGTACTAATGACCTACTCGGAACTCTTGAGGACAGAAATAAAGAAAAACTATAAATATTCATAATTACTTGACGAAAAAGTGAATACGTATATTTGCCTGCACATAAATTCAAAACACCAAAACCATCTTTTTAACTACAAACATGACTAAAATAGGTGGAACGCATGCTAATTTTGTAATGCTACTAATACGTGTTGAAGTGCGTTGTTCTGTCTATTGGCTTCATGGAGCATTTAGTTAAAACGCGTTCGTTTTGTGTGTTTGATTTTTAGAGTCGGTGGTTCGAGCCCCGTCGAAGAAATTAAGTATTTTTTTTTTTACTTTCACTAAATTCACTAGTAACTTGAATGTAATAGTTATACATAAAATGTTTGCATCTTACATGGCTTTTACTATGATACATTAAAATTGAACGCAAATACTACGGGAATTTACGTACTATGAAATATTTAACTACTAAATGGCAAATATATTATCTGGTGTAGTAAAAAGTAATCCATTATTTTGCCAATAGATGGTTTCAGTGATCTGTATCTCGCGTTGTATAAGTCCGATCGGGTTCAACGAGATGGCGTTCAAACGATGAGATTGCGTACTACAAACACTGTTCAGATAGTTGTGATGAGTTGACTCAGCGTTGTGTGAGCTCGCGTCAAAATGGACACTAGCAAAGAGAAAATACGCTATATTTTACAGTTTTTCTTCGATAAAGGCGAAAACGCAAGCTAGGTGGCTGCAAATGTGAATAGTGTTTATGGTCCTGATACTGTAACAGCCAATCACGCGCAATGTTGGTTTCGTCGATTCCGTTCCGGTAATTTTGACGTTAAAGATGTACCACGTACTGGAAGGCCAAGTGTCGAAAATGTCGATAAAATCATGGACATTGTCGCGTCCGACCGTCATGTAAGCACTGTTTCCATTGCCCAAGAGCTAAACATTGCACAAAAAACCGTGTGGAACTATTTGCATAAAGCTGGATACAAAAAGAAGCTTGATGTATGGGTGCCATACGAGTTAACACAAAAAAACCTCATGGACCGAATTTCCATCTGCGAATCGCTGCTGAATCGCAACAAAAGCGACCCATTTCTGAAGCGGTTGGTGACTGGTGATGAAAAGTGGATCACTTACGACAACGTCACGCGAAAACGGTCGTGGTCGAAGCGCGGTGCGCCGGCGCAAACGGTGCCCAAGCCAGGATTGACGGCCAGGAAGGTTTTGCTGTGTGTTTGGTGGGATTGGCAGGGAATTATCTACTATGAGCTGCTCCCCTACGGCCAAACCCTTAACTCGGAACTATACTGTTAACAATTGGACCGTCTCAAGGCAGCAATCGCCCAGAAGCGGCCAGCTTTGGCCAATAGGATAGGCATTGTGTTCCACCAGGACAACGCCAGGTCGATAGTGACTCTCCAGAAGCTCCGGGAGCTTGGTTGGGAGGTTCTTATGCATCCACCTTATAGTCCGGACCTGGCACCGAGTGATTACCATCTGTTCCTGTCCATGGCGAACACGTTTGCTGGTGAAAAATTCGCTTCAAGAGAGGCTTGTGAAAATCGACTGTCTCAATTTTTTGCCAATAGGGACAAGGGCTTCTATGAGAGAGGCATCATGATATTACCTTCCAAATGGCAACACGTTATCGAACAAAACGGTGCATATGTGACCTAAATCAGATCATTCTAACTATGGTAAGTCAAGCCTTCAATGTCATGCAAAAATAATGGATTACTTTTTACTGCACCAGATATATAGTTAATGGGACCTATAGTTTACATGAGCTCAAACCAATTGTGTCCCTAAGTGGAATATTTTTCCTGAACCGAAGTTTCCCAAAGGTTTTAAATAAATTCAAATACTAAATCGAACAATGTTATTTCCGACACTGGATTATTAAAGCTTCATCTCAGTATGATGCCAAGGAATTACGTATTTCCTACGAAATGTCCTACCTTTCACATTTGGAGTTTACATATTGAAGGCTGACACGGACATCAATAGTATTTCTTTCGTAACGGGAATGAATTTGTTTTGCCATTTCTAGCATATGATCTGATCTAGAACGAAGATAGGGTCTATCTATAAGGCATCAGAAAATAAACACTTCCCATGGCTTGATGCTAAGCAATGTTCAACTGAATGCACAAGAGTATAAATAGAAAGACAGATTTGACATCACGATAGTAAAACCATTACTTAGCGTTAAATTTGCATTGAGTCTGGCGTTCTTTTTCTGTATGGTATCCAGGGTTTCTTCCAGACAATCGTTAATGGAGGCGTCCTTCTGTAAATCGTGCAGCACACACACCAACTTAAAGATTTTTACGTTTAGAAATCTATATAAACTCTGCAAAACTCTACTTACACCTCTAACTTCGACTATATACCCCCAAACTGAAAATTCTGGCAGAATTCCCGATGCGTTCGTTCCGAGTTTTATGACCGGTCCATTGAAATAATCTTACAACAACGCGGATATTATACTACTAAGAAAGATTTAGTTAGGTTAGGCAACAAATTAACTACTTGGTTCTCACGCTGGCGTGCGTTTTGGTGCCGTGCATTTTACGATCCATGTGTTTCGCGGCCCTGAATACTGATTCATATTTAAATGCAAATGTTGAGCCTGATAACACTAATAACTAGATTCATACTTTTTTGTCTCTTGATACACGTAAGAAGCGTGTATATTTATGGTTAGGTACAGGTAGGTTAGGTTAGCAGTTTCATCTTGGAAGACAACGAAATTCATTTTGGAGATATCAGAATTGCGTGGTGTGATCGAAGAAATCTCAGTCAAGGTAGGCGGCCACTGGGATCATTCCCAGGATCTTCTGATTTTTGAGGCAACGCTCTACCAACTGAGCTACATATGCCAAAGCCAACTCAGTCTTTGTTTCCATATATGTTACTTTCACGTGTATCAATCCGCCAGTTTCCAACATTGACAAATTGCCTCGGTAAACATAATTTACATTTACGGACAATGATTATAAATTAATTTTGATTCGTAGTTTTCCTTCCATGTTCGTGAAAACACGTGCTACTATCTAATTTCTTTAAATACATTGGCGTTATTTGGTGTATTGTTAAGTGTCAGTTGACTTATTTATATACTTTATATTGTATGAACCGTTCAGGTAGGTAGGATATAAGCTCGTCACATTTCTGATGATAACCCTTGGCGAGCACTATTTCGGGGTACGAAGTAGGAAGGTAGCAGCAGAGGTCTTATTAAGGTAACACTCGATATTTGTGTCCTGAAACTGAGGACAACCCTAGAAAATCTAAGTAAGGAAGGTATTAACAACTTGCTGATATATCCTCCCATTGGTGCATGATCAACAAAATATGTTGGCATCACTCACAGCTGGTACCGTTCTTAAAATTTTTTGCCAATACTGAACTGCAATGCAGATAGTATATGTTCTAGTAGTCTACTACATGTCAAGTTTGGTGTAGATACGGTCAACAATTTTGGAACAGTTTTAAGTATTAAATTTTCGAAATTGGTTAGCAACGCTTGCAACTTTGACGCCTAGAAAATCTGTATCACCTGTCCCAGTAACTAAATGCTAACTTCGGTGCAGATATGTTTAATGTATGGAAGAAATTTAAATTAATATTTTTCGAAATTAGTTGACAACACTGACTACTTTGGCGCCTGTGATGTATTCAGTACCTCTGTGAAATTTCCCAGTACCTACATACAAAGCTTGCTGCTAATAAGGCCAAAAATGTCGGTGCAATTATAAATATTACATATTAGCAGTTTGTTTGGAACCACACACCCAAGGTGCCCATAGTACCATCACGACACACGACCATATTCCTAACTCATATGTATACAGAATTTAGTGTTTATCAATGGACGTGTGTCGATTTGTACTTAGAAATTTGTATAAATTTATAAAAGATTTATTTTATAAAATAGGTCAACTATTTTATAAAATAGTTCGCAACACTGACACTTGGGGACGGAAACTCTCACACAATTTTTGTATTGTTTCTAATATTGTGTGTGTCAAGCTTGGTGCTGATACGCCTACATTGAAACAATTTAAAGAAATAAACATTTGCCACAATGACAATTGAGATGCAATACCAAACCCGGAATACTTGAACGGCCTGCTCCGAATCTAAGGAATATGTGAATAAAATTTTGTGGAAATTAAGGGACGCATGTTGATTTGGATTACCAACATACATACGGACAGACACAGACAAACTTCCTAGTTTGCGTCGTCGCTGCGGGTCGAGGTTGGCAGGAGCCTATGGTCTAGGTTGGGCTGGAAAGTTACATGTGGACTGCAGGCAAAACGAAATTTAACGAAGTAGGCGTTTGGGCTGGCCAAGTCGAACTGATCTGCGCTTGTGTTGGACTGCGTCCACACGCAACTGAACGAGGTCGAGGTCAGAGTGGGCT
The DNA here is from genome assembly GCA_022664845.1 of Lepisma saccharinum. NCBI lineage: Eukaryota > Metazoa > Arthropoda > Insecta > Zygentoma > Lepismatidae > Lepisma > Lepisma saccharinum. The sequence continues at coordinate 5,377 of JAGDQP010020425.1, read as the reverse complement.
GGGTCAAACTTGTCTGAGTCTTTGTTGGACTGCGGGCCGGACAGAAGTAAACGGGGTCGGAGTCTACACTAGGGATGTCAATCCGCGGCGAGTTTAACAATCGAGTCGAGTCTTCGGTCGAGCTCGAATAACTGTAACCGAGTCGCAGCGTGAGTCTCACTAAGCAGTGACTCGGCTCGACTCAAGCACAGTGAGTGCTAACTCGGCTCGGCTCGAGCACAGAGTGAGCGCCGACTCGACTCGAGCAGTTGTGACCTCCAACTCCGCTCGACTCCAGCATTATACGAATGTCTCATTGATCCATCCTTTGAGCAAATCCCTTGAGAAATATTTCCGCAAGTGGACCAGGATCAATAGTTAGAATTCTTCTATATGCATCTTACTATATCCAGGTTGTTAAACGAGTTAACCTGGATTTTCCATGGAGAAAATTTTGTAAACTAAAAGTTCATTGGTGTGGAATTAAAATGTTGAACAAGTAAAGTTAAGAATAAAATCATATGGAAAGATATGTCCGGAAAAGTACGAATTTATTTTGTTTGAGTTGTAATGTAATGGATGGTATCGAGACGAGGCTGACATCAGTCTCGTTCTCGTCTCGAATTTTAAAAGACAGTCCTGGTCTTGATCCCGTCTCGACCTGAAAATTCCGGTCTTGGTCTCGACATATTTGTCTCTGTCTCGCCTCGGGAGTCTCGAAAGACGATAGACTTTAAAAAGTTACCATCTTTTGACTCATTTGAAAGTGATGCGCAGGTTTCCCGATTTCATTACAAGAGCAATAATATTAATATGATATTAACATAGTTCTCTATATTGTTAGTTTGGGGTTTAGATTAGAAATAACATTCTAAAAATAGTGAGAAAAACATAATTTTAAAGAAGCTTTTGCCAGCAAATGTAGAAGAATTCCAATAAATGAGATAGACGAAAATATTTCTAATACGGAAACGAATTCATGTTTTACCATAAATGCAAACATGGTATACGTTACATTAAACTTTTGCTATTTCTAAATTATATTTACTTTGAATGGATAACTGTAACGTTAGGATTAAAAAAAATATGTTTTAGTTTAAATTTTCTGCCAGAAAGATTTATAGAAATAAATGTACGTACAGTATGTATCAAGAATTGTTATTACCAACTTTTGTATAGGAAAAAATCACAGGCAAAGAAATTCAAAATAAGATTTACAGAACTTTACACGAATTAATTTGATTACAATACTGTTCTTGACTGTTTAACACAATCAATTCAATTCACATGTTCATACGTATGGATTACAATTTCACCATGCATTAAAGAAAAGGAAAAGAGTGAAGCGTGTTCCCGTTGGGCGCTACTTTCAATTAACAGCGTATTGCAAATTATATAAACTGGAATAAGCACATTGGTATTTCAAATAAACCATCTTATCAAATTAAAATGTCATTCCAGCAATACTAACAGAGCATAACTTAATAGATAAAAAAATACTTTACTGTATCTAAGACATACTTATGTACACTCTTATATCCTCTGTATGTCCTTCTGTCGACAACTTCCAAATGAGGAACTAACTACAAGGGTTACGAAGATAGTTGAGGTGTCGTTAGAAATATATCGTCGAGACGAGTTCAAATCCCTATAGATCATTAAGGTTGGATCAAGGTATTGATAAATCCTGAGATGATTGTATCACTTCCAACTACAGTAACTTTCAGCTAAGGACCTAGGAAGGTGCTTGAACTGTCGTTGTAAGATATCAACAAGATGAGCTCAAACCCGTATATATAATTTAGAATCAATGAGTGGGTTCCGAGTGCTGTGTATATAAGTAAAACAATGTATAGCTTGACTATAAATGATGATCTTAGATTGTTAACTAAGCCTGATGTACGAATATTTAAAATAACAGAAGATCCTAAATTACATGTAGAAAACACTGACTCAATGTATAACATAAGATATATTCAAAACACTATATATATCGCAGATATAGGAGTCATAGATTCGATTGTTGATGTTACTGCATGAAGTAACAGTAGTCACACAAGATATGATGCAGCAGTAATCGATTGGACTTGACATAGATATGTTGAACTTTTAAACATAGATAGATTTCCTTCTGTTTGGTCGATATACACATGTGTAGATATGTACAACTAACACGAAAGGACGATTACGATACAGATAATCGCGTATGTGTTATACGCCTTCCAGACATGGTAACTATACATGTAAACAAGCTCGGAGTAAAACGTAACACAAGACGACGATAGATTTAAAGCTCGCGCTTCTAAAATGAACGCGAATATCGTCGGACAAAGAACAATCTTTGCATACTGCAAAGAGAAATGTCGTTTCCATTTCCCTTTAGTAATTTCCAATTGAGGAGCTACTAGGTAAAAACTTTGATAAACTTTTTTATATGGACCAGTCTAGTAACTTTGGACTTTGGCCTGTAACGATTCGTCTTTAGCTGTTAAAATCCACACCCATGCCCCTGCTGGGACTCGAACCCGGGACCTTCGAGCCGATGGCCTACCATCGCAGACCGCTTAGGCACCCGGCCGGCAGGAGCTACTAGGTATACAAAAGTGGTTGCGGTTGAGATGTCGTTATAAAGGTCTCTGTGAGAAAAGTTCGAGCCTGTCTAGGTCATCCAAACAGAACGCCCGGTGCTGAAACCTGGTGGTAACACAGGTGCTGAGTCTCGCGAATTAGCTTCGACTTACTTGTTTCCTTATACGTAGAAAAGTATTATTTTTTTAAAAAGAACATTAGATTATCTCTATTTATTCTAAAGTACCGGTTAGTATTGCAAAAATCTTTTCACATTTTTAAAAAAGTAAATGGTGTAAGAAAAGACCTATGTTTGAATTTATACAGTTTGACTTCTTGATTTATGCTTTACGGTCTTTACGGGATCCGTCTAGTAGAGGCTAATATAAATAAGAGAGTGTCAGCACAAGTAAAGGACTATCAGTAGGAAATAAGCATGGGCTGAAATTCGCAGAAGAAAATACATTTCTGTATTTGCCCATCCTCGAATAAATCTCCAGCAAATTTATATTATTGTTGAAAGACAACAGGAAATGGTTTGGCTTTGATAACTTTATTACTTATATGACTTTTAGTCATATTTTTAAAGAACAATATAACATGATAAATAAAGTTCATCGGAAGGAAACTAGTAATTCACATAAGACTCCTCATTTTATAAAACATCATAAACAAAAGCATTAAATTAATATTATCGACATTAATTAAAAACTTTGTCTCGATCGAAACCGTCTCGAGAGTCGAGTCTAGCTCTCGTCTCGAAAGATAAGTCTCGGTCTTGGTCTCTTCTAGAGTAAGTCATGATGCATGGGGTCTCGGTCTGGTCTCAATTACCGGATCTTAACCTCAGTCTCGGTCTAGATCTCGAATTAGAGACGATACCGAGACGAAAGGAAGACCAGTCTCTGATATATTTGAGTTTGTATCTTTATTTCTGAAGTAGGCCGATAGAAATAATTGCATAGTGGGTTCGAAATAGAGATAGCCTAGTCTGACGACCAGTTTGCGTTGATTTTGCTTTCTACCAGAATTGTGTACACACTAAACTGTGTACTGCCAACGATTCTGCTTTATAAATGACTAAAGCACAATTTGAGAGAAGCATTAATCTTTAAGTTGAGCATGTATTTTAATTTATAAATTCTTTAGTATGTTTTCTCTGAAAAGTAATCGTATATTGAATCAGAGTCAACATAGTTCAGTAAAAATCTGACATTATATCAATTCATTGTTTTCCAAAGCATAAATGAATAGAACATATAAATCTACTAAAGAAATATCTTCAAATAATCTTATCATGAAGAATATGAGCAGTGCTTCGCATTTCCAGAAGTTAGATATTTAAATCCGATTAAACAGTACATTACTGTTCACATATTTATCGGCAAAGTGTGTCTTCATATGTTAATTCAGATATTACACATCAAACAGTAAATTGTCACAGAAAGAAAAGTAAAACTATCTTCTTTTGTTCTTTCTCTTGGTAGTATGTGTAAGGATGTAAAATTCAGATCATAGTATTTGAATTACTTCAATTTGCTCATTTCATATCTCAACAGTCTCGGTCTCGGTACCATGCCTATCATGGAAATGATTCGGAAGGCGAATGAAAATATTAAGAATTTAATAATGCTTCAGTAGATGAGTACGACAAATTTGTTGTTTTTACGTGGCAACACCGCAGGTTAAAGTCCAGGTCAGTGAAAAAAGAAAAAAAAGAAGAAAAGAAAAAAAGGTTTTTTTTACTATGCATATTAAATTGAACCTGTAAGAAAGGACTTGGCAGAACAGGATGAGGTGATAGTGCTAGGAGAGTTACATAATGGGAAGGCTAAACTTATGACATTTATTTTTGATGGGGGGGTACTATACATATTGGGAAGGCGGAACTTATTGTACAGAAAACAACAAAAAGTGTGTCCGACGCAAAGGACGTGTTCACGATGAAGTGATACTATTACGAGGTTAACACATTTTATTTTATTAAGTTGGTATACATATTGCGAAGACTGAACTTGTCGCAAAGGACCTCCCCCCAATGAATTGATATTAATAGGAGTGTTGTACAGAAAACAACAAAAAGTGTGTCCGACGCAAAGGACGTGTTCACGATGAAGTCATACTATTAAGAGGTTAACACATTTTATTTTATTAAGTTGATATGCATATTGGGAAGACTGGTATTGTCGCAAAGGACCTGCCCCGATGATCTGCTAATATTAGGAGGTTATCATATATTTTATTTTGAATATTTCCTATGAAGTTCAGTCTTTTTAATATGGAGGATAATGTTCTTCATATATAAAGTTTTGTGAAGGTGAAATTACAGACCGATTTAGAAAACGACTGAACAGGAAGGAAAGAGGTTTAAAACTGAAGTAATCTTTTCTCTGATTTGCACACGAACTATCATACTCATTTTGCAATCGTTCCAAGTTAAAGCCTAGGCTGATGCAATGTTGAGATTAATCAACTATGGCATGTTAACAGCGAGCGTAGAATCTGATGAAAGAAGTGAAGGAAATGAGATCAGAAAACTTTGTATGATACTTGTTTTCAAACCATTGTAGTTTATTTTCTGGCTTAGTTAAATATATGATAAACTAGAGCTAATGTACAGAAGATTAAATTCACGTGAAGAAATGACGCTTGTGTATAATCTTCTTTAAAGATTGAAACATTGTCTTAACTATTATTTGATGAAAGCGGTACTGAAACTCGTGACGTCTGATGAAAATGCAAACAGGCCAGTGAAAGACTGTTCACTATCTGTGTAAATGATACATAGTGTTTTAGGAAGATATGATGCCTCTTTGTAATGTTTGAAGGA
>JAGDQP010020424.1:0-29691 GCA_022664845.1 Lepisma saccharinum | reverse complement strand
TTTATGTGTTTTTCTAACTGTCAAGTTTCGTGAAAATCGGTGTGCATCACTTTGCAGGTGTTCCTTGTAAGGTGACTAATCGTCCCGCTATTCCCTGAAACATCTGAGAGACTCGAAAATGTCCTGTTTTTATAAAGTGAGAGTGGAGTTGGTAACTCTGTCCTCTCCACTACGAGAAGTTGGTTTCGTGCCCAAACTTTGTGGAGTTGTGATACATTCTACCTAGTTGGGTCATAAATTCTGTCCCAAACTTGTACGAAAAATTCCAGTAGTTAGGAATGATGTATGAAAATAACCTAGCATTGATGTACAACGGTAATGTTGGTTGAACTTACAACACCATTGCTTTCCTTTCTTTCTTGCAGAGTGAAGTTGGAATGGGGAAAGAAAGAGGATCGTATCGTAGTTCTGGCCTTACACAAGTGTGGACACCTTTCGACAACTATCTTTAAGTTACTGCGGAAACTGAACACTACATCAAAATTTGTAGCTCCCGAAATCCGATCCGTAAGCAGAAACTCATGGCTCTGCAAATGAACATATCGCGATCATTAATGAAAAGGGCGATCAATTATGACCTAGGACTGCATGCCTATGGCAGAAGGGCAGGCCATTGGTTAAATCAGCGATTGATGAGAATGCGACGTGACAGATCAAAGTTGCTCCTGCAGCATTACGCGGATAACAAGCATCGACAAATCTTGTTGACAGATGAGAAAGTTTTCCCTGTTGAAGAACATTTCAAAACGATAGAGTGTATGCTACAACCAGTGCTGCATCATGTGAACAAGTTCCCCGAGTCCAGCGAGGTCATCACCCAGCATCAGTGATGGTTTAGCTGGGTGTGTCGTACTGGGGCCCCACTGGTCCATTTTTGCCAAAAACGTGTCAAAACAGGTGCCAAAATGTACCAGGAGGACATTCTCGACAAGGTGGTGAAACCTCTTGGCAACACTCTGTTCAAAAATAAGCCTTGGGTGTTCCAACAGGACTCAGCACCAGCTCACAAGGCGAAATCGACTCAGGAGTGGTTTCGTCGCAACAACAATGCGTTCATCACCACTGAAGAATAGCCGTCGTACAGTCCAGACTTAAATTCTTTTGACTACAAGATCTGGTCCTATTTGGAGGAGAAGGTGTGTTCTCAACCTCACATAACTTTGGACCGCTTGAAAACTGCTATAGTGAAAACAGTGGCTAACATAGGCAGGAATGTGGTGCGTGCTGCCACTGATGATTGGCCGCGCCGTTTACGAGCCTGTGTCCACGCAAGAGGAAACCATTTTGAATAAATGTTGTTCCCAATTAATTGTCACTTATCATTGTTTTATTTCGCAAAACGTTTTCATTTTCCTCCGCGTATTTTACTTGTTATAGTCTTTTGCAGTTGGGACAGAACTTATGACCCGACCGTTTTTATAAAGTGAGAGTGGAGTTGGCAACTCTGTCCTCTCCACTTCGTGAAGTTGGTTTCGTGCCCAAACTTTGTGGATTTGTGCTACATTCTACAAATCTACATACTAGTTCACACCATGGTCAGTCTCGGTTCACTTCAAAAAACTTGAACTTGTCTTCAGACCCAGTGGTCAAATATACTACTTAATTTTGTTGCCGAAAGATTTTTTTTTTTTTTTTTAAGCATGAATTAGATATACTGTTCGACAAGTTTTCATGCTACACGCTGTATGTAACTTGTGATGAAATGTTCGAGTGAAATGCATCTAAAGTAGCAGTTGATAAGCAATGGGTTGAACTGTTCACTCACTTCAAAGAAAAATAAACCATAACAATATGTCCAAAATAGTCCACTTTATTTTGTGCTTGCCTGGAACCAACGTCTCTCTTCAACAAGTTTTCTCCCAAATGAATAAACCATACACATCAGAGAAAACTGAGCTTCAGATGCCAAGATTGAAATCATTCGAGTCATTTGAGGGAAGATGCCTATCTGGGAAAGATGGCTACGCAGTGTACTTTCATAACTACGACACTAGATGATGTCTTTTTTTTTTATTTGAACGAACTCGTCAATATGCTCTTTAAGGCTAATCTAAAGCAATTATCTCCAACAAAAGATGGCAGTGCTATCTCCGTATATATCTAATGTATTCTTATCGTTGCACGAAATTTTCTTGCTGCTCCTATAAATTCAAGCGTAGAGAGTTCAAACTTTCAGGAAAGGAAGTTCATAACCAATTCAAGAGCATGCCGATTTTTAATTTTTGTTTTCCTTCATTGTTGAAGTGAATATCGAAACCTATAATAATGAAGATCTTTCAACAATGAACAAAAAATAAAATTAAAAATCGGCATCGATCGTGCTCTTGAATTGGTTATAAACTTTTTTCCCTGAAAGTTTGAACTCTCTAGGCTTGAATTTGTAGGGGCAGCAAAGAAATTTCGTCTAACAGTGAAAATACATTAGACATATACGCACATTTTGATAGATCAGTTTAAAGGCCCATTGTGTGTACAACTGTACATAATAGCATCATGTACTTTTGTCGGTAAGAGCATGAAAGGGAATTATATATTTATGCGAAGTTTTGCTATTCTGTTTCTTTTAATTACTCCACAACGGCTCCTAGACTAAAATGTGTGCCATGTTCTCTCAATCCACTATATTAGTTATTTTTCACAAAATGTGTTTGTAGTTTCACATTTTAAAAAACAAAACAAAAAAAAACTCTAAAGCTGCTGAAGAAAATCACGTCTGTGGAAAAGATGGAAAATAATTAAGTGCAGGTTCCAATCTGTGAAGCACTGTTAGGGTTGCCAACTATGGGAAATAGAATTACCGGCACAGCTAACTAGCTATGAGGGGTTGCATAAACCACAGGGGATAGAAACAGACCCCAAAAAGCACAGAAGAGTAGAAGTGCAACTTCTTGTGCAGAAAAAAGACGTAATCGAAAACCAGATTGGTGAACAATACCTAAAACTTACAATACCAAAAACTTCCCACTGTAAAATATAAATATTGTAATTTAGAATACCTCAACTTGAACAACTCAAAACTTGACGCAACCGATAAATATGATGTATTTTCCCTGAGAAAATATAATATCAAGTAAACCACAATACCAGCAACTCAAAGAAAATAATTAGAGCCATATGATGTAGACCTACCTAAAAAATATTACCAAAAAATTTAAAAAATGCAGGGGGGGGGAATACTTAAAATAAATTGTGCAGAGGGATAGCAAAGAAATTAATCCGCTTCTTTTTCTCAAACAGGACAAATAAAAATAAAATATCCAACAGACCGGAAAAAGGGTGAGTGGCAAATCTGAACTGGAAGCTCGGATTCTAGATCTGACTATCGTCTCTGCCAGTGATTATCATAATTCATAAACACAATAGCGGTCATATGTTAGGTAGGTAAGACTACTGTATCGGCCACAGATTTTAATCACAAAATTGGAACAATTTTTAGCCCTACCGCTGAAATACCTGTATCCCTACCCCCTGAATAATAATGAAAAGGAAATTAATAAGTTTTAACGAAAGAAGTTAAGAAATATTTAATGCGCTATCCTTCTCCAGCATAGTTTAGTATTTCAGTTCTGACAGTTATACAAAAGCACTATCTGTAGGGTAATATTTTATATCACGTGTTGTTGTTCTAGATGTAAATTTAAGAAAAGTACTATACGCTAGACAAAGTACATTAATTGTATCTCGTTAATAAGCGGTAATAGAATAAACGATAAAATTAAGGGAAGGTGTTCTATTATGAAAATAGGGTTGACTCCGAGATTTTAGTTTTTTTATAGGTAGCCGCAAAATTCCGGCCAGACCGGTATAATACCGGCTGGTTGGCAACCCTAAGCACTGTATAATCTGTAAGTTACAAAGTTTACAGTTTTAGTTAATTGCCTTAGCAAATATTAAATATTTCATTATGTTATTATAATGACAACGGGTTAAGAACAATTAAAAGTATTCTCAATATTTTCTAAAATTATTATTAATTTTTCGAATATTACTACGATGTGTCGCGCTTTGGGCTTCAGAAAAATTGGTCACTTTATATATGACTAGTGATGATCTATGGTACCGATCGATATTTTATTAACCTCTGTAAAATGAAACTGCATATAACATATCGCTCGATAAAGGCAAACTCGCTTAAAATAGAATGTTCATCCGAACCCAGCAGAAAGGTAGATAGGGCCCTGCGGCTGAGAATCGCTGGTGTAGGGTGTCCTTCAGAAAACAGTGGCTGTATTATTTTGTGAAGAACTGTTTGATTTATACATTATTTTATTATAATAAAAACTTACATCACCATTAAACTACCTCAAAATAATACTTTTCTGAAATTCCCATATTTACGTACGGTACCGAGACCGAGACTGGCCTTGGTCTCGACTCGAATCTGAGACCGAGACTAAGGTTCAGGAATCGAGATGAGACCGAGACTCTATGCATCGAGACTTACTCGAGACTATAAGCTTTATTCTCAAGAATGTCGATAATATGAATTTAATGTTTCTGTTGATGTTGTTTCATACTAAAGTCTCGTGATAATCAGTTTCATTTCGATAAATTTTATTGAACAAGTTATATTCAAGTTCTACAAGTCATATATTTTACGTAGTCAGTTATGAACGCCAAACTATTTTCTGATGTCTTTCAATAATAATATAAAAGTGTTGGAGATTGTTTCGGAAACGGATAAATACAGACATTTATTTTCTTCTGTGAATTTTCATCCCCATGCTCTCTCCTGCTGATAGTCTTTTAGTTTTGTTGACACTCTCCCATTTATATCAGCCTCTGCTAGACTGATCCCGTAAAGACAGTAAAGCATACGTCGAGAAACCAAACTGTCTAAATTGTAATGTAGATCTTTTCTTATCCCATTTGCTTATTACAATTACAAAAAAATGGTAAGATTATTGCAATACTAACCGGTACCTTAGATAAGATGGAGACAATATATATTTCTACGTATATGTAGACAAGCAAGTCGGACCTCAGTCGCGGGACACCTCAACTATCTTCGTAGCCCTGATTTGAAAGTTGTCGACAGACAGTCATAGCGATTGTATAAGGCATCCCAGCACTTGTTGCTGAAGCCTAAATGGTGTATTAAGTTTTCCTTAGGAACTTTTTAGTTTATGCAGAGGGTATTCTGAACAGCCTAACACGTAGATATACCTGTACATTCGATAAAAGCAGTATTGTTTTTATAAAAATAAAGTGAGGCGTAGTGAGCGTCAAATTTGGAATATCTATATGTCGTTAGTGAAGTTTCACCGAGACCTCCCGAACAACAACTCAATCACCTTCGTAGCCCTAGTCGAAAATTATCAATAGACGGACAAAGAGGGGATATAAGATTGTACATAGTATGACTTAGACACAGTAAAGTCAATATTTTAATCTATTAAGCTATGCTTTGCTAGGATTATTGGAATGACATTTCAGTCTAATAACACGGCTTATTTGAAATACCAATGTGCTTATTTCAGTTTATGAGATTTGCAATACGCAATTTGAAAGTAGCACTACTGGGAACACACTTCAATGCCTATGAATTGGTTCTTTTAATCAATCAAGAGCAGTATTGTAAACTAATTGATTCGTGTGGCTGTGGAGTTCGGTAAATGCTATTTTGAATTTCTTCTTTTTGTATTATTTCCTTGTACAAAAGTTCATAATAAATAAAACATTTGTCACGTACTGTCCACTGTTAAAAAATTTGTTAACGTTTCTAAAAATTCTACGGCAAGTTTCGCAGAATTTTTAATGCTTCTTGTTGTTTCACTGTAATGGAGGTAAACTCAGAGACGTTTCGTATGATTATCTGGATATTTTTTTTGTTTTCAGTTCTGCACATGCGCAGAATGAGAAAACTGTTTCTTATCGTAGCTGTGCATGCAGTGTTGATCAAGAGTTTGCTGTCGCCATTTCGTTAGTTCTGATTTTGGTAGAAATGGGACATATTTTGAGTGAATGGAAATTCCGACCCCTAATTGACAATTATTACATAAATGATTAAAATGTGACGTAAGTCGTGGGATCAACTTAGTTTATATCTTCGGGATTCAGCCAACACAATTCTAACACTCTATACTGTTTTCTTTAAACTGGAATTTTAGAGCAGTCAGTACGACGCTGGACTTTTGACTAAAGAACCAGTGTTCAGATCTTTAGACTTCTGTTGTTGTTATTTTTTTCTTGTGTGGGTGTTTTTTTTTCAACATTCCTGAGAACTGTATGAAAATTCACAGATAGGTATGGTTGCCTAGCATTTGTCAGGAATGTTTCGGAAAATCTTTAACGGTGTACGTTCATTAATTTCTATAAATATGGTAGAAAATTTCGACTAAGATGCAAATTTTTCATTTTTAACATCTAATCATTCAATTTAAATATTCTTTAGAAACAGCAAAACGTAAATGTTACGTATACCAATTTCGCAATTTGTGGTAACAAGATCCATTTCCATAATAGAAATATTTTAATGTATCTCACTTATTGGTATTCTATATATCCCAGCTGAAGCTTTATATTACTTCAAAATCGTAATATTTGTATCTCTATTTCAGAATATTATTTCTAATCTAAACCCGAAATTAACAATGTAATAAACTATGTTAATCTCATATTAATGCTCTTGTTCTTGTACTGAGATCGAAAAGCCTGCGTACCCATTTCAAATAAATCAAAGTACCGCAACATTTTAAAGTATATTGTCTTTCGAGACTAACGTGTCGAGTCTCGAGACCGAGACGAGACTTAGGTTTACAATTGAGACCAAGACCGGAATTTTCATATCGAGACGAGACCAAGTGTCCTAAAAATTCGAGACGAGAACGAGACTGATGCAAGTCTCGTCTCGATACCATCCCTACCCATATTACCCTGTTTTTTATTGCATATAATCCGGCCTTTCATTTATTATACTCTGCTTTTTAATGAACCTCAAAAACAATTAAGTTTGAAATTCGATCTGTTGTTTTTAAGGCCTCTAAGGGTACCTTTGAATGGATACATCTAAGTTCATAACTACACATTTTGTGTTCTGTACAGGAAGTGACGTGGTGGTCCAGTTGCAATATGCATAAGATGTATACAGAGAAAGAAAGGCAGTAACGACAAAAAGAGTTTTTTATATCCCTTGATAGCACAGCGCGAGCTATTGCTAACAATGCGAGTCTTTATATTTCAGATCTGCTCGTCTCCCCGAGTCAAGAATATATCCTGAGTATGTATGTCGCCTTGCGTGACATTTATGTTATAGTGGGTTGCATAAAATGGTAGGATGATTCAGTATTGTATTGAAACAAAGCACAACAGTTAACTGTTCAATAGTTGTACTGTATGTCTCTATAATTATGCTATCAGAGAGAGTATCCCAGGACATTCTTGGGGAGTCGCGAAAGGGTTGCGTCAATAAGAGCTACCGCGTTGTCAGAAGGTAAAGCTACAGCAGCATACACTGCATTCTGGCTCACAATATTGTTAGTATCATGCAATACGAGCACAGGCTGCAGAGTCGAAAGAATAAAACAAAAATACTATACTTTTTATTTACTTTATCATGTTAAAGGCATTGGTATCCATCTAATATCTGTGAAACTCATTTTTATTTTATTTTGTTCGAAGAAAGGACACATAGTAATCTTAGAAGGATTATTTAAAGAAAGAAAAACACTTCCCAATGTAAAATGATATTGTGGATGAGTCCGCCATTGCACTCAATTCTGTACAAGCTCCCCATTTATTTGTTTCTTGGGCCTGCATCCCAAGCTAGGCTTCGAGGCAGCTCCCATGGCCATGATCAATTTAGAGCAACTGACCGCTATTAGACAGTAATGTAACACAGTTAATACTCTATGAGAAGAACAAGGAAGGGAGTGACCATGATCTTATTTCAATATACTTACACATTCACAGGAAATAACTGTTAGAATCTCTGAAGTCTGAAAGTTGTATTATCGGACAACGCCGAATTAATATCAAAACCAGAACAACATAGTAAACGTTTAATTTAAAACTAGATCGAAAATTGACTCAATATTGTCATGTTATACAACCTGGAACCTATCGGGTTTGAAAAAACGTATACACAGCGCCCACTTTCTAGCAATCTCAGAGTATTATTTTAACACTCACTCAAGTGCTTGAAAACTGAATATTCTTGTCTATTTTACAGTTGTACTTTTCTCAATTTCAAAAGAATATGCTACTAAAATTAATGCTTATGACTTGTTTTCCAGCTAGGTTAAAAAGGTGCCGACTCAATCATAGAGATCAATGGACATATTTGTGGACAGTGCTGGATTAAGCTATTTGGGGGTCCTGGGCTATTCACTCCCGTCGTGGGCTAAAGACTCTATTAGGTCCCCTGTCACCTATTCTTTGTAGTCTTACATTAACTTATTTACCTTTGGCGGGGGCCCTGAACAAGTGGGGTTCCTGGGCTGCAGCCCTTTTAGCCCCAACGTTAATCCGGCTCTGTTTGTGGAAACGAATTTGCTGAATCTAGGACAATTTTATTATTATATTCGAGTGTAATAAAAGAAGTAATTTACAATAGTTCACGAAAATTATTTAAAAGAAAAACACACTTTGTTTTCAGATATTAACGAACATTTCGTTAGAAGCGAAGAACATTACACCGCCACCTAGCGAAAACTGTGTAAACTTGCATTTGTTACTTTAAATCTTTCAATTTTCAATAACTGAACTACACCACTGTTAGTTCTCAAATCATCAGTGGTTATACTCCACGCAGCGTTACAAGACATACGGGTTTATTTTATACGACCAAAACAATAATGTTCTTTTCTGTTTCTGTTCCACGTACGTTTTAAAATGCTAACGCAAAATATTCAGTTTTTTGCAAGGTCCTACTACCAGCGAATAAAAGTACCAGCGTAATGGTCTGAACACCGTTACGCACGCTGTCTTCTTCAGACTAGTCATGTCTCAAACCATAAAAAACTTGAAAATTTCGACAATACGGCCTTGTATTCATCTTAAATAAAGAAAAACACAGCTTTCTGACAAGGCTGATATAATGTAATAACAAAAAGAAATTAAAACGTAACAGTTTCGGAAGTATACCACTTCCTTCTTCAGACTGCACTCGACAACTTAAAGCAGTTGTAGTGTACAGTCTGCAGAAGGAAGTGGTATACTTCTGATTAAATTATATCACCCTTGTCAGAAATAAGCTGTATTTTCTTTTTGATAAAAACTTTCTTCACGCTCTTAAAGTACAACATGGGTCTAACCCCCCACCGCTCAAAACGAAATCGTGGCTACCTTACTAATATATGTATAACTTTTTCTTTTTACCTTCTATTGGCATCTCATTTTTGCAAATTAAAATTATAGCCATCCGGTCACCTTAATTCATCCCCCTCCCCCTCATACACACACAAATTCCTGATGTGTTCCATATTTGCTTTCCTTATAACTAGTAATCCTAACGCCAAGTTCCAATGACAGTCAATGTAAACAAAGTAGCCTAATATGTTGTTTCCGTTTACAACATAGCCAATCACGGTCATCTGGGACGTCAGACTACCGTCCAAGATGTTTCGGGTTCGAATCTCGGCTGCGGCATGGATGGCCGGAGATCATACTAATATTAGCAAAATGACCCAAAGTAAAGCGAAGTTTATCAAATTTGACGAACATAGAATCTATCAATAATATATAATAAAAGTATGGCCAGCATTCTTCTCAAAGATAGGGTGTCTAAAAATTTATCTTTCTTATTTCTTCTTCCTCTTTTCATTCATCCCTCTGACATTTCCACCATAGCCTCACCACAAATCTACCTGAAAATTGTAAAGCGCAATCTTCTCAGTTTGAATTCAAAAGACTAAAACGTGTATCTCCCATTCGAAGGAGGATGAAGAAGAAGATATTCGACTGACCTGGGATTTGTTTGTGTGATGGATGACTGAAAGTAACACGCTGGCTGCTGGAATCTCGTCCTCTCCCGGAATCCAATTTCCTGATCGTGTCAACCAGGATGAAGGCGAAGCTGGCGACACGCCAACTTTTAACCGTCAGAGAAAACGCTCAAGATGATTTCTTTTTTGCAGTCGCCTCGTTCTTTCACAGCTTCCGTACCAACCAATTACGGGATGTGCCCGCGAATATATTGCTTATGTTGGAAACATATTCTCGTGTCGCATCGCTATCTATATTGAATCGTCATAAACGACTTTTTTTTAACGTAGAGTGAAAAGAAAAGAATGGCCTGCTCCTTGAAACAAAAGCTTGCGAGAGAAAAGACAGCAGATGGTTCTTTCTATAAAATACTAATAGAGTATCCAGGAAAAGAAACATTTCTATTCTTTCTTTTTAGAAAGAAATGTACCAAATGAAGAGTACATATGGAAATAAAGTTACTAGCCTTCCTGCATGTTAAGGATTTCCTCCCGGAATCTTATTATTTCGATCAAGACGCCTAAATATTTATTCTCTATTTGAAACAAGTGTTCCATATTGTCCCGTATTCCCATTTTAAATTATCCAAGTAATAATGCTATTTTGAAGAAAAATCACCCTGTAAAAAAGTATAAGTAGACCTGACACGTACACTTGTAAAATTATAAGCCTATCTTACTAAAATTCATTAACTTCCTGTCCCCTCTCGCATGTTTGAATGTTCCCACTGCTCTATGTTTGAACTCCTTCAAAGTTTCCTACTGGTTTCGTACAATGCAATGGCTATAAAGTTTCACGTTTTTATTAATAATTCACCGTCGTATATTCAAATAAAAACGGAAAGAAACAGGAAAACTACTTTTACTGACTAGTATATTTGGTTAGTATTTTAATAAGTAACACTGGCTATGAGGCCATTAAAATAATAAATTTACGGTTGCATCCTGATATTTACTGTTCCAGCAGTGTTTTACAATTAGCATTTTTTTCGATGTCAATGGTTTTTATTATTGACGTAGCACAGAACTGTATAAATATACAGGGTGTCCCTGAAATAATGACGTAAACTTCGGGAGGTGATATTTATATCAAAACAAGAAAAAGATTCCTTTCAAGAAATTCCGAAATCTCATTAGCTTCGGAGCTACAGGCGTTTACAGTCACAGCGGCATCGTCACAAAATGACGTCAAATCTAGACAAATAATGGCGTAAGCGGTATCGACCTAGCAAATCACACTCGAAAAAAATAGTACCCAATACATCTATTTATGTTGTGTTCATGACTGGTGAACGCAGTTTAAACAAGATGTTTATGCTTACGTTCATGTGTCAAACTATGACGTCAATTGTGACAATACCGCCGTGACTTTAAAAGTCTGTAACTCAGAAGCTAATCACATTTTGGAATTTCTTCAAAGGAACTTCTTGTTTTAATGTAAAAAATCATCTCCCCAAGTCTGCGCCATTATATAGGGAACATCCTATATATTAACTCCCCCTTCCCCCACACAAACAGTAAATTTGGGGCTGGCAGATTCACGTCCCAATTCGCAGAAAGAATCAGTTTAAAAACTGAATTGGTGCATAATGTTTGTACCTCGTTCGCACTAGGCTGTACCATAAGACGCCATGTGACATTCATAAATTTTGCGCTTTGGATCAGCTTCACGCTCCACTCACGAAACGGAAATCAGTGTTAATCGTTTGAGTGAAAACAAAACTTTTCATAAGATAATCCAGCACAAACGATTAACACCAATCAAAATACAAAATTTGTTTTACGAATTCGAGTGTGAATCTCACTTATTTTTGCAACGAGCTGTTAACAAAGGAAGACATACTATTGACGACCAAACGTAATACACAAACGAAGCACAAAAAATGAAATCAATTCATTTTCGAAATTTTATTTTATTTACGATTTGGAGAGTAAAACGCGTACTAGACGGGTCAAAATGATGACTTACCCCACAAAAATAGCAAAAACGTTTTATTGCATTTTTCTAAAGCATATGGCCGAAAGAACAACATACCAAAAGTTGGCCAAAACTGGAGCATATTTAAGGGTATAATTATGATATCAAATAAGATGGCTGCCATTTGGCCAAAATTTGAAATACCAATGTATATATTAACAAAGTAACAGTTCTAATCCGAGTTAAAACAAACAAATGAAAAAAAAATACTGTAAATCTGCATTCACTGGACGACTGGCATTATCCATTGGTCTTTCTATCACAGCGGCGAATCCAGAGAGGGAGCACGGGGGAAGGTACATCTCAAGGAAAAATATTTGTATAGCATTATTTCAACAATTTAATTCAGAAAAAAAACTTCGATTTATTTCCGGACAAACCTAATTTATCTATAAATATCAATTGTGGGGTATACTGGTGTAATATTCCATGCTAGAACTTTTAATATGAAGGGAAACATGACAAATTTATACTTAAAAATTTTACTGAACGGGAAAATAACGATAATGTCCCTGGTCTATTCCACCTGCGCCCTCTCACCAAAATCTTGGGTCCACCAGTTTTATCATATCATACTTATTATGTTCATGTTCTATATTTATGTCTATTAGATGCATCATAAGGTGACGTAGCTATTTTCTTTTATACAAGCAGAAACCGTATTTTAAGTTTCTATTGGCTGAAATGTGTGAATTTTTTAAAATATAAAATTTGAGTTTACAATGTGTAGTTTCTTCTCTGATCATCAATTGTCTTCTCTCTCTGATGATCCTTTCACCGTGTGTGTGAAACTAAGATATAGAATATAGGTTTGAATCAACAAATCATATCTTAAAAATAAATAAATGGATTAATGATTCAAGAAGTCAAGATTCCATGTGTAAGGTTTACTTAGCATAGATTTTCTGAACTTTCAATATAATATTCTAAGTAAGTATACTGTAACTCTTTATTTAATTTGGGTAGGGGTTTCTCTTCTTTGGGTTAAATCATAAATTTTCTTTGGATATCGGTTCATAAGTACAAGTGTCCGCAACATAATTCCAGCAGCCACTGCTTTACCCATTACAAAGGAAAAATTGGCCTTAATCATCACCTTCATCTGTAAGAGAATGAAGTATTTCTGATTTAAAAGTTGCCATCTTGGCAAGATCCATAGGTTGCACTGCACTCAAGTCCATACGTCTTATAACTACATACATGTGTTTCATCCACCTGAACATTGGAATCAATTATTTCCAGAAGTATGTATGCAGCGGGTTTGTTCTACATAATTCTTGGTGTGAGTTTGTTTCCTTCGTTTTTTCAGCCATTCACTAACACCTATCCATGCCATAACTTGCAGTTACGTCCATTACAAGTGATACTTTGTAGCTGAGGTAGTGGGTGGGATGGGAATCGCTCTAATGTAACAAAAGTTCTGACATCTACCATTTTCTCGCAAAGGTATCGCACAGTTAGACTCTATCCTATTATAGTATATAGTAGCTAGTATATACACTATTGCCAAGCAAATACTTTTAAAAAGAATGGAATGTTGTATACATGTGCTTTTCCTCTGTCTGATCGGAGACAGTTTCTGGTCTTTCTATGATACAGAAGCAATGTCAATAGATCTTTTCCGATGAGCGGTCTTAATTTTCTGGATGACATAGCAACTACAGGTTTTACTATGTTAATATCTGCATCTCCCTCTCCTTGTATTACATTCTATATGTCTCAGGCGAATTGTGATCAGTGAATTATTTTCTGTTGCTTCCAGTGGAAAAGAAGGAGCTAAACAAATTTAGCTCCTTCCCTGACATTATTTTTACCACTGTTGTCTTCCGATTGCTCGTGGCTATTGGACTTTATGGCAGGTCCTTCATATCGTTCAGCAGTGTAAGTGCTTCCTTGAGTCCATTTCAGCCCATGTAGGAGAGAACATCCATCCGAACATGGTGGTCAGTCTTGGGAGAAGATTGAAGGACTGCATCATCCACAGAAGTAGCATGGTTTCTTATACATTCAATAAGTGCTGGTTTGTCTCCTTTTCTAAGTATTTTTTGGCTTCAAACAAGGCAGGTGAATACGGAGAAAGTTCATACTTTATCATATAATCAACCGCTGCTCTCAATTCTAAGAAATAACCAAGATCCTTTGATATAAAAGAACGGGATCAGTCTTTCTGTCTTCTGCTATCTTGAGAACCTTTGCTGATGTGCAAGGTTTTATCTAGTTTTGTGTGTGTGTGTGTGTGTGTGTGTGTGTGTGAGAGAGAGAGAGAGAGAGGTTGAGAATATGAACTGACCTTCCATCCTTAACAACATCTACACCGACAGTGAAAAGGTCATACACATTTACATCATCATCAGCAATTATTCGAGTTACGATATTAAGCATGCCGTCTTCGCTGACAGTGGGGAATACAGTTCAAGCACTGATCCCAATGTCATTCATCCCGGACTCCCCTTGCAGCAATAATCTCTTTGTGCGGTTAATTAGTTACAGATTGCATATCACAGGAAGTCCTGCATAGCAAAATTTTACGCCGATGAAACAGAACATTGTTCAGATGGCCTTTTGATGTTCTGTCATTCCACTACCTCTTGTTAAGTCTCCAGTAGTTTTCAGGGAGCTCAAAAGCGTATGGTCAATAACCAAGTCAAAACCACCAGCCTAGAAGTTGCTGTTCCGCCTGATGATATTGTATGCACATATGAACTTAGGATACACTTCAGGGTTTACTTTTTTCATATTGATCATTTTTTGAAGGTAGAGATAACAAAAAAATCAGGAAATTTTGATGGCAGCAGCAAATACTGTATAATAATATTTAATATGGGTAAACAAACCGACAAAATATTGATGTTCATTATCCATGATCCTGAACGATCAGCCTGAATATGTTGTTGATCAGGTCCCACACCGACTATACTCACAAATAAATGTAATGCGTAAAATGGACATGTTCCAGAATATGTTATTGATCAGGAAATTGTCACAGCATAACGTGTCAAAATTTTCTACATAAAGCGCTGTTTTATACGCAGTTCGGACGCTTGTTTCACAAACCAAAAGCTGATGAATAAAACGGGAGTTGCAACTTCAGCGCCGGTAGAAGTAGATCGATTCGATCGTTCGAGTTTTCAACCTTGCACGCTTCTTTCTACATTACTGCTCCTTGGGTGATGTAAAACAACGCTGAAACGAGTGTCAAGACCCAATTTACGAAGGTGAATGTGTGCTCTTCTACCAACATAACCCTTTTTATGCATGGTGTTCAATTGCACAAGGTTGGAAACTCAATACTACAAATCTAATCGACTGTATCCTCAAGGTGTCAGTTTCCCGTTAAACATTACAAATACGGAAGCAAAAATAAGTTACAGTAGCGAAGAAGAGAGAATTTTAAAAAATAGCCATAATGAAATAATAATAAAGTTAATGTCATGCCCCTTCCTATACTCCAATTTTGGCCAACTTTTGCTATGTTATTTTATGGACCACTTGCTGCAAGAAAGCACTACAAAACAATTTCTTGCAATTATTTTTAGGGTTCGCTCATTATTTTCGTTAGATTGAATAGACTATAGCATATCTACCGAAACTGCTTCCGAGTATAATTAAAAGAACCTTCTATAACAGCACCAACACTGACTAACTCCAATCTATACGATATCCCTCTACATGGACGCTCATACGTTGTAAACAAAGCAAATAACACGTAGTATTACCAGCACTTTTTTTCTACATCTAAACAAATAGAATTTAAGTACTTGTACAGCTACAAATCTAACGGAAGCGAGCAGAAAAAGTAATTGAATTACAAAATTTTCAATATCTTAAACTAACTCTGGAGGTCATAGTGTTAATATTTCAACTGAACATTGATTTACATGATAGATGTATATGACCCAAGAATTCAGCACATACCAATGTTCTAACATAAAAAATAAATTTAAAAAATAACAAAAACAGAAACTTACCCATCTGAAACCCATCGATATCCTAAGCTGCCAGGTTTACACGATCTTGTGAAAACTTCCACCTTGTTGGCCACCATGAAGGAAGAATAGAAACCAACACCAAACTGACCAATAATCGATGCTGGATCTTGTTGCAAGCCTTGTTTCTCCTTCAGCCTTTCCAAAAATGCCTAGAAGATACCACAAATAAAACACATATGCATTGCGAGTTGTACGTGAACAGTTCTGCGCATACATAACCTTCTGGCACAATTGGAGGAGAAATGAACGGACGTGTACTTAAAGAATAATGTTACGGAATATGTTATAAAATCTTCTGCTCTGTTCCAGCAATTTCATAAATAACTTGATTATCTTAGAAATTGTATGGGTGACATTGAAGCCCACATATTTTTATTTAATTTTAGCTCTCCAGTAAATGATGTCTAAAAACTATTTAAACCAAAGACAGAACATTTTATTTCCTTTAAGTTGCTTTTTGAATTATATCTGTATCCTTTTTAGTTCAAGAGATAGTTTACGTAAACATCGATTTTGACAAAATTCAGCGTCGGCATACTGGACAAATGGCCGTCACAGATAAATGAAACAGGTAACAACGTTTTCATATTGTTTTGCTGTCTTTACACTGGGAACAAGCCAGCAAATATTTTTTTTAATGGTCATGAAGTTATTCAAATCTGGATTATTTCCGACAGAATTACGCAAATAGTATAGTTACTGTGATAGTGAACTGTTTGAATTTCAAGGTCGATTTGCTTCAAAACATTCTTTTTTTTTTTTTAATAAATACTGTTTTATTTGTTTTCAGTTGTACTAGACCTGTCAAGTGGTATTCTTCGCATGCACTACCTTGTAAGCACCCTATGTACGTATATACATTACTGAATAGAACAAAAAAGTAGCATCAATTCAATATTAACTTAGTTCTTGCTTAGAAGAAATAAAGTGAATCATTTATATGCACTCAAACATACGCGTCAAATTAGTTACCCATATGCAATTTTTGCACAACGATAAAGAGAGGATTTCACTACCAGTGGGAAGAACCATTAAGCCCAGCTCATTATTTGTGAGATAAACTGCATGCAAATAGCTCATGAAGACAAAAGCAACCTCATAAGCGTTAATTGAACTTGGGGAAAGATGATGTGAACATTCTGTTTCCTCACCTGACGCAGGGAAATAATTTAAAACAAGAGTAATTATGGCATCATTTCCAAAAACTAATCTAATTTTGTGTTCACTGGTTTTCATTGTTTTTACACGCTTGTATTATGGGTAGAAGAACGAATTTGCTTTCTCAAATGGGGCGTTGCAGAACGTCATCGAAGGCATGATAGTGAATGGAATTGGATTTGGGAAGCTATTTCAGCTTCACTTACACACAGCTCCCTTCTGGGAATGGAACTGGCTACTAGGGTTTTCAAAACAGAACAAAATTATAGCTTGTTTTGGTAGGGAAAAAGTTTAATAAAAGTATACTGAAATTATATGTTACATAAAATCCCTATGCAGGGTAGTTCAAAGCATTTACTTTGAAATATTTATGCAAAACAGAAAAACAGCCTTACTGAATTTTTATTTTACGGTCTTTATGGAGCTTTGGCTCAGGCCGTATTGATTTTTTTCCTTCACTGACTTTTACAGAAATTCAGTCAATTTCCTCATTAACTTGCTTATTCTGTTCGTGTGCTGTAAAAAGTACTTTATTTACATGGTAAAAAAATCTTTGTACACCTCAAATGAATCAACTTTTTATCATTTGGAGGACTGATATCCATAATGGAGTCAGTCGCCGAGCAATTTTTAAATTACCATAACTTCTGAAAGATGAACAGTTCTGAATCAAAACGATGTACACAGTTTATTTACATCTTACTTTATCGAATTCAGGAAGAAAGTACCGAGATACGTGGGTTGAATCACAAGATACTTGACATTTTCTTCGGGTACATCAATTTTCCGGCAAATGTGGTTTACACCACTATGATTCTGAACCCTCAATTTCTTGTATTCTTTCTCGCTTTCAATCACTATTCGCTTCTACACTCCCTTACAATACCGTACCAATAAGCAGGTTTGGAGCCTAGGTGATGAAAAAAGTTGGGGCGAGCAGGGATAGAATCAGAGAAGTCCTTGGTGATAAGAATACTACTTTAACTTACTGACAGACTTGATGCAAAAATGAGCGATTCAGAGTTGATCTGGAACTAAAAAAGTGTACAGGAAACAAAATGCTGAAGTTTCTCAAAATTCACTTTCAGAAAGACGTAAAAACTTTCCACACTTCTTGTACACACTGCTTACACATCCCTGAGAATACATGCAGCAAAGATGTGTGTAAAAAGTCTAAAATAAGTGTTTTATCATTTTTTGCAGCATGAGATAAGAACAGAATAAAAATTGTTAATAGAACGTACTATTCCAAGATTTCACTCGCCTAGAAAACCTACTCTGAATGGCCACGAACACTACCAAAAGTTTATATCCGCACAAACAGAATGCCCTTACGATTTACTATCCGCATGAATTTTGTTAGAAACATTCGCTCCATCAAAGATTATATGTGTACTTAAAGGCACTCGTTTAAAACATAAACATTATTTATAAAAAATATATAAGCTTCTCGCGAATATAATAATAATAATAAATGAAAAACTGTCATGGTAGAGCATTCTTCTCTGTAAATATTAGGTACAGAACGAAACTATCACTTCATATTATTAAAACTGATAAAAGAATACCCGTGAAAGTTTACGTGAAAGATGATCATATCTAATTATACTTAACAGTACCTAAATTGCTACAAAGGCACTCTTGTTATATCTTATAAGCAATTCATTACCCTTCCTCGTTTTTCTCTCTTTCTTTCTTTCTTTTAATGGGTATTAAAAACGGTTCGGAACGAATTTCGCAACTCTCAAGAGTTTTGAGCAAAATGCATCATCAAACAAACTTCTCCCATCATCTGAAATGCGATCGATGCGATTTATCCACCGCGCAAATCCATCTACAAGTAAGAGGCATATACTAGGTTGGTCTGAGATGTATAGCCAACATTAGACAAGCGGCGCCAACATAATGACACAGGCGACAGAGACGCTTGGGTCCAGCTCAGGAGAAAACAGCAATGCACTTTCCAAACCCGACATTGAACGATGACGGCAGGTGATCTCGGGAACAGGAAGTGACGTTGCGGATGTCCGTCGATCCATCTCGATCAACGATCCCAGATTATACGGGGCCATTCGGAGACGTGTTAAATGATTATTGTCATCCGCTCTGCCAGCACGGGAGGGTCGTCAAATAGTAGGATTACGGCGAAGATTCAAGGACCAGATTACTGTCTTTTCTTCAACAATAGAGACCGGTGAAAGGAAATCTGGTGTCAAACTTATTCTCGAAGAATCTACGGCAGTATTTGATGAAAACCAATCACGCGCTACTTTCGTAAAATCTCTCCATCTTTCTACAGTGAAACAAACCACACACTCTTCCCGGACAGTTAGTTATCAAGTGAAACTGACAGATTTGTATCTTAGCAGTCAAATCCGAGTATTACTGAATTCACAGAAAAAATATAATATCCGGTCAATATAAGTATCCATCTAGACTTCTGAAGTGAAGCGTATGCATGACAAATGCAATCAGTTTAATGGGTTGCATAATAATAGGAGAAAGGCGACTGATGCAGTGTGTGTGTGTGTAAGATGGAGAGAGAGAGATAGCTGTGTGATTAACGATTAGCATTATATGCACACTTGCTGAACGTTATACCGTGGTATACGACGTATAATACATCCATACTCAACGTATGTTGTACTCGTTGTTGCTGTAGGAAATGTCATGCTGTATCTTCTTCAGGGGTGAAGTCGATCATTACTAAATGGCTACGATTTTGCACTCCTACTATCTGGTGGTTGCGTGGAACAATGCTAATACCTTAGTACCAATGATACTACGACACTACCATTGTTTCATGTAACTAGGAAGTAATTCGAGTGAAAAATCACAGCATTTAGTAATGAACGACTTCACCCCCGTTGACGGTACGTATTCGTTAGTAAAAAAGGTTGTTTCTGTTGTACGTACGCAGCACAGTGACAATCATGATGATGCAGTATGTACTGTACAGCTTCATTTACGTATTACATCAGAATTTCCACTACACGTACGAGGCATACCTGATTGATCTGGTTGTGCATGTTTTGCCATCCGGAGATATTCTTGTGTATATGTTCAAAGTACGCGCTCTTTATTAGTATATTTTTCGAAGTTATCTGTCTTTCTACATCGTCGTTACTCTTTCCGTGGAAACGTGATTTGCCTATAGTAGGTCTATATTTTTCTTCCCTGCCTACATTAGCGTTAAAATAACATAATAATTTTCGTGTTATACTTCGATAAACGGTCAAATAACCGTTCTAGGGACATCACACCAAACAACTGAATGAATTGAGGAAAACAAAAAAAACAGTTCTAATATTAACTTACTTTACACTATGGCTTACGGAACTCACAAGTTCATCGCCGCAGTAACAAACGTTCGCCAATGGATTCTATCCTGGGAAAGATCAAACTAGTTTTCATCACAAACACCTACTTCTCGAAGATCCTTTCTAATATTGTCCTCCAAACGCCAGTCTCAGTTTCCCCAACGGTTCCTTTTCATCCGGCTTTCCAACCAAGCTGGAATATAATCTTCGTTTTTCTCCCTTCCGATCTACATGGCCTGCCCATCTTACCCCCAGTTTTATAATCGATCGGTAAGCTTCTAGCTGGCTAGAAGCTTAGCGATTGACTATAGAACTGGGGGGTCAGTCGTCGCGATTTCTTTATTTTTACAACACCGGGTGAGTCCTACAGCCCGTGAAGTTCATTATGCAGTCTCCTCCATTTCCCAGTTATCTCGTCCCGTTTCGGTCCGTATATCTTTCTCAAGACCGTATTTTCAAACACTCGTAATTTGTGAGCCGAAAAAAAAAATGTTGTTTTACTGTTTATTAGTTTGCTTAGTTGAGATTTTAACTAGAATGCCACCGGATACTCAAGTTTCCACTTCTATGAGCGGAGAATAATTTACGCATTAGGGTTTTGGACCACCTCAGAGACAATTGAATCTTTAATGCTAAAATAATAGTACCTTAAAACAGGGTAACAAAAAGGCTGAATAAATCGAGAGTTCAATTACCAATAACACTTTTATAGGATTAACAAATATATTTAAATTATATATAATTTTATACAAGCGTCGTTCTGGATTTGCTGACTCTGATTCTGAGATCTACGCAGATTGAGGTAAAGAACGATTCCTAATATCCCAATATTAACGAAAAATGCAACACTTCAATTCACTGACAAACGACGGATCAAAAATTCTCTTAAAAATCGAAACTGACACAATGAAGCGAACCTACGCACCTTTTACGTGAAAATACGAAGCGTAAACGTAGCCCTTATTTGAGGACAAATTACGAAACTCATAATTTACTTACACAAGATTGCACACTGTATATTCCGTATATCTTCTTGTCATCGCTCATGGAATTGTAATGCCGCCACGCAATGAATGCGCACTGTACTACTTCCCCACAGGTCTCACTGTATTCAAGAATACTGTGGTGCAAGTGGGTTATAGAAAGTACTGGCTCATTGTAGCAATGACTCCCATCCTTGACATCTTGCGTGCAATGGACCGCTAGATACAAAATTAAAAAACAGACACAAAAAATATCAAAAAATCGAAAACTGAGAAAAGTGTTGCTAAAATTAGACGAAGACCGATCAAAGCATTGATAGCAAATGTCTGTACTTACATTCGGCTTCATGAAGTGTCGACTGCATGCCCTGTCATTTCAAACTCAAGACTCGCCGAACTCTATCACCAAAATTCTCAAAAAATAAACAACGTTAAACTTTCGCTGTTACTATCCTAAGAAGTAGCGCCATGTCGGAGAGGGGCTTCTTTTTAGGCGTTGCTTCCTTTCAATCGCTGATAAGTTTTGTCCAAACCGAGTCTGCAACTTGATATATTGATATTATCCCGAGACCCCGAAATATCCACACTCTTACCCGGGGGAGTGAACTGCTAAAAACCGAAAAA
The DNA here is from genome assembly GCA_022664845.1 of Lepisma saccharinum. Lineage (NCBI taxonomy): Eukaryota > Metazoa > Arthropoda > Insecta > Zygentoma > Lepismatidae > Lepisma > Lepisma saccharinum. The sequence continues at coordinate 7,716 of JAGDQP010020424.1, read as the reverse complement.
CATCGTCCTTTACCTCAAAAATACAAGTGGACTGGATCCTTCTAGTGATCCACATCTTCGGCTCGTTCCAACAACGGCAGGTGCCAAGTAAAAAGACACAAAGATATACAAAGGAGATTTAACGTTACTGTGGAAAATTCCGAGCCATGATATCCCAACTCTCTGTCGACGAAATATCTAAAAACAGCACTCTTAAGACATGAATATCTGCAGCATTGGACTGCTTCCGCACCACAGTACAGCATAACACAATCAAATCATATAAACAACCTCTTAATTCAATTACATCATAGTTATCGAAATAACACAGATCAATTACTCTTCATAACATTTATATTACCATATTAAAATCATAGTTGTGATATCAAATATTTAGATGAGAAGAGAATGCTAGGTCGACCTTAAGGCAGAAAATTAAATAAAGAAAGGGGTGGGGACATATGCAAATACAAGTTTATAATCAATATTCATGAGCACATCAGTATTTAATTTACAAGTTGATACGCAAACATACAATTAATTTGCGTAGTGAAAGCGTAATTGTATCATTTGTATTCATCTGCTAGGGTCGTATTCCAACTTTCACAACCATAAAGTATTACCGCGAGCATAACCGTTTTGTTTATGAATCGTTCTTGCATTAACAGCAACCTAAAATACCATACTCTTGAACGAAATCGAATGTTTAATACGAAACTCAAAATAAGAAGAAGGAACATTCCCTAGTGTCTTGTTTGCCACCTAGGATGTTAAGATAAATACGCAGCTATACAGTGCTAAGTCATTGTATTTTTCAAGATGGCGACTAGTTTAGGTAGCAGTACAGAACGTACTACCTAAAAGAAGTTGAATTTCGAAGAGAGTACAAGCGATAGTGGTGAGATTTAAAGTGTAAGTGAAGAGGAATACCTTCCCAGTGAACGTGATGAACACTCAGATGACAGCAGCCGTTCGTAAGTTAAGATTTTGAATTTTTTAACGAAGGACGGTTTAGCACTTTGTAGGCCTAGTTGTTAATGTTAATGTTACTGTCTGCTGCACTCAGGGCTATGTACCACAAGCGCTCATTTTATTACCCTATTTAGATTAAAATATTGCGTTGATTCGAATGTAGAAAATTAACCCTGCGGTTCAGCTAGTAATTTCGCATTCACAGATTACTTTGTTGATGGTGGCTCAGTACCGTAATCAGGGGTGAAGTCAACCATTACTAAATGCTGTGATTTTCTACTCCAACCACTTCGTGGTTGCGTGAAACAATGCTGATATCTGTGCACCAATGATAGTAAGGTACACTGAGAATATTTCACATTTTTGCTAAAATAAGTTATCAATATGTCGAAAGGAAACACTAGAATTGCATGCACGCAAAGAACTGAAAACTGTAAATATTCAACTCAGCATACGAAAAGTCCTCTGAGTTTTTTCTAGATTTCAATGAAACAACAAGAAATACCAAACATTCCGAAACAACAAGAAATACCAAACATTCTGCGGAATTTTAAGTTGAATTCCTAGCGAAGTTCACAATAAATTTAACAGTATGTGAGTACAAAAAGGACGATGGGATAAGCGAGTCAAAATGGAAAGAAGCAACTGGATGATTTACCGCGATCGCGCGTCCGTGGACAGCGCAGTGTGCAAATGTTATTTATCGCGATAGACGCATCACTGTTCGACAACTGCACGGAGAACGGTCTAGTTAGAGCTGAAAGTGCAGTGGCGATCACCGAAGTACTGGGTTATTCCACGGTATGCCGTATGTGCATGATGAATCCACAAAATCTCAGAAATTCAAAACCTCCATCAGAAAATCATAGTTTCTGAAATGTTGGATCATTACGATGCCGAAACATGGGGGAACAATTTTCAGCCCAAGACGAAGATACAAAACATGGAATGGTGCCTTTGAGTTGTTCTTGGGGATGCGCTTCTGCGAGGTGCAACGATTAACCCTGACGATTAATTAAACGCCCTGCAGAAACTACAGACGGCTCGGCAAGTGCGTCCTAATTGGGATCCCGAAGCCATCTTGTTTCTCCATAACAATGCTCGCCCTCACTACGCCAAACACATTCATGTAGAAATTTTGTTAGCATATAATCAAGCCTTCAGTCTGTCGCACTTATTTGGTATATTTTATAGTTATTCAATACTAAAAGAAGTACTTCGCCCTCTTGTATTTGTCAGTAAGTTCAAAATGTCCATCTTTGCGTAACATCTCTCTCATCAAAACACTGAATATCATAATGGTTCTCAAAGAATAACTATTCGCACAATGATATCGTAATTTCTTAACAGAACATCTAAATAAAGTTCACAGCATTACAAACAGTTTGGAATAAGTCCTTTTAATGCAAGTATTACCAGTACTTTTCACTCCGCCCTTGTGCATACATTGACAGGCTTGTTAAGAAATAAGCACGTAATGCAATGTGTCAGAACAGAAAACTAAAATTTTAATAATAGCGTATAATTAGAATTTTGCAATTTAAATGTCGTCTCTCTTCAACTCTGAACATAATCTTTTGTAATAATTATTTTCCGCTTCCATATCCATTTAAAATATTTAAGTGTTTCTGTGTATTCTTGCTCTCCAGATCACCCCTTTCTTTCTCTCTTTACCTGTGTTATTGCTTAATTTAAACAGCGGTAATTACCGGTAATTTTAGATCTAATCACGGACGTAGCTTCTAAGGTCAGAACATACTATTGACATGGATCAGAACGACAACCAGATTTCTCTACGATGAACGAGTGGGGTCCATAGAACTTGTAACGCCATTCGCTAGCAAAGCGGCACTTCTCAACACTCCATTCCCTCTCCATGGTAGTGAGATAAGTCTGTGTTTTGTAGGTAATAATGCCTGTAGCATTACCCTTTGATGTCCGAGTTATTGGTAGGCATATCGAGTTATTTAAGGTACGGCACATTTAAGATAAATTCGGCAGATAAGGTACGGCACATTCTTGGTACTTTGCTTTACCAAGAATTTCAAAGGTAACTAATATTTATTTGTTTATTTGAGTGTGCCGGTGCATGCATTGCCAACAGCTACACCAACCGTGAATGGAGAACCACTCTGGTATATTGAATCAATTGCGTAGCAAAGAACTCCAAACAGGAATAATTCCAATCCTAAGCTGGCAACACCATCAAACGCTTTCTCATCCAGCTACAGAAGCCTGAATGCAGGATTAGACAATCTGAAGGAAGACCCATTCAAAGAGCCAATTTCGCGCTCTGGCACGCAGTTCGGAAGTTATGAGTGTGAGAGGAACCAATCAATTCCAAGCTCTAATGTAATGAAAGCAAACTCTCTATCCCAAGAGCGTTTATTAATTGCTGATGCTTCATGCACACAAACACGAGACAAAAAAGGCAGTTCCCGAAAATCTCTCTCAATCAAAATTGGAGAAAGGTTTCCCTTCCCGTACTTCTTCCAAATGTTTTGTTATAGTGGCATACAAACAGTAAATGAAAATTTAAGAAATGTGTTTAAAAATGACAATTTAGTAACACAATTAATGAAACTAAGAATTTCATCAACTGTTATTGAAATCAGTATCTACACTGTAAAAATAATACACTTCTTTTACACTCTCTGGACACATGTTTTCGGAAATTCTCTCTGCTCTGTTCAAGTAATGTGAGGAGTGTATTCCTTGCCTTGTCTCACAAGCCCTGGTCATTATGCGTTATTTATTTATTCTTTTAAATCTTTGTAACGCTTGCATAGCACAATGCCGTTCTAAAAACCTGGATTTTGAGCTTTGAAATGAAAGAAATCTAATTTTATAACGGTGAGAGCAAAATTCAGATTTTGAATTTGCGTGACTATGAGATCAATGCGAAAAGGACTGGCTCGAGACGAGAACTGAAGTCTGCGGTACGAGACGAAACTTTTCACTTCTTGTTTCCCGCTAATTCCTAGATGTCGTCCTTATGTAAAAAGTCAGGAATAACGGAACTCAAGCAGGATTTTTCTATAAAATTTTAGATTTAGGGGAGGGAATAGTGTTGTATCTTTGACCATTTTTTAAAGATGTTTTTAATAACATAAGTGAGGTTTTTTTCGGACTCAATCAATACTTCAATATATTTCGGAAATACATTTTGTTTAAAGACGAAATAAATTATGCTTCATCGTGGGCCATGGTATAATATAATCAATAATCATGTATGTACTTTGGACCACAATTAGACGCGAAGGTAAAATGCAAAGCAAACAAGAGTAACATATTAATTTCCCCACTAACAATGCGGAAAACACAACAGCAGTGGGTAGGTACGTGGGCTCGAGTCCGCAGCCGACTATCCTGACTATCCTTTCTAGGGTTTTCCTCAGTTTCACCAGGGAAATGAGGGAATGGTATCTTAAGTATGGCCCTGGCCAATACATTCCCCATCCTGTACCTAACCTATCCAAGCCCGACCCAAAGATGCCAAAAGGTCAATAAATAAATTCAAACAGAAGACACACACAAAAATAGTTTATTTTAATGCGATAAAAAAATGGGAAATACAAACAAACTCTGACTAACTTAAAAGAGATTCATAAAGAGCCATCGGTCGGTCCATGGTACAATACGAAGTAGAGACTAAATCGAGGTACATGAAAGTGGATATGTCAATAATGATGGTTAGGTACAAGAAAAAATATAACTAAACTTTAAAAAAATACCAACATTCTATTCGCTAAATAACGAGGAATAAAATGGTTACATGAGCAAACTTCTGTTATGGGTGTGATATCAGGTTACAATATTTCCTTTCAGTATAGTTACATACAACGGTCAATCAAGTCATTCTATAGCACTACCTGTAATTTTCCCACGGGGAAATTGTAATGAATATGTTGTTGTTTTTTTTAAAATAAGCGAGTGTAACATTTACGTCAAATCCCTCAAATTCAAAGTAATACACTGATGTCCAAGAGTATAGCACAGTGACGACAACCGGACAATGAATGTATAAAACATACGAGAGCGGAGGCATATGCTAGCAATGTAATATATAGCAAGTTGGTGACATCCACCAACCTCGGCATACAGGCACTAGCGTAATCTAAACGGCACGCCACAGCTCACTGGAGTTTGTGCTCGCGTGAAGTGTAGAGGTGTTTGTTTGTGGTATGAGTGAGTGCTGTGGGCTGAAACATGTCAAGAGGTCGCAATTTTAACCCTGTGTTGCAGGGGAGGATAATCGGCCAACTGGAAGTGGGTCGAACACAGACAGGTTAAGTAGACACTGAATGTGCAGCAAAGTGTCATTTCCAGGCTGTGGCGTAGGTTTCAAACCACCGGAGACTCTGACAGCGTCGCATACTAAGTCACCCACGGATCACATCCCTTCAGAAGGACCGGTATCTGACACTAACCGCACGACATAATCGACAGATGTCTGCCGGGCAATTGGCATCAGAGCTAGCATCAGGTCAGGACCACGGGTTTCAAGGTAAACTGTATACCGAAGGTTGCATACAGCTGGCCTCTACGCCTGACGACCCACTCAATTCTGTGTAACGACGGGCCCGCTTATGGTTGAGTGAGGAACATCGGCATTTGACCTTGGGCCAATTGGGTCGAGTGTATTTCTCAGACGAGTCGCAACTCAATACACTCTAAAAAGTGATTCGCGACGCACGCTGGTCTGGAGAGAACAGGAGACCTGCAACAACCTGCAGAACATCACGGAAAGGAACCGGTATGGTGGTGAACTGGTGTGGGTTGGCATGATGCTCAATGGACGTACAGAGCTACACATATTCGAGAAATGGTAAAGAGACGAGGTGCTGGACCCTCACATGCGACTGTGGCGGGGTGCAGTGGGTTCATCATACATTTGCATGAATGATAACTCATGATCCCAAAGAGGCAACCTGGTTGAGGAGTTTCTTTAGAAGAAGGATATCCAACGCATAGAGTGGCCGACTGGCCGGAACGGTTCCCAGAGCTAAACCCTTTCGAACATGCGTGCGATCCGTTGGGAAGGCAAATTACAGCCAGATAGCCGCCTCCACGCACGTTTGCAGCATTGCCGTTCGAGAAGAGTGGGAACGTATTCCATCTGACCTCATCAACGCCCTGATTACAAGCATGCCACATTGCTGTGAGACTTGTGCAGCTTCCAGGGGTGACCACACTCCATACTGATCGTCAACATCCACTGCAAACGCCAGGTTCTCCATGTTCTTGTATGTATCGGTTTTGCCCCCTTGGGGTCATGTCTCATTAAAATCAAATTCCTTGTAGTAGAAGTGTTTCTTTTCGTTTACCTTTCCTCTGCTATGCCCTTTCATACGGGTCTATACGTTTGTGGTGCCTGAGACCGCTCGGGTCTGCGTGTATTGCACAAATTGTCTTTATGCTACACTTTTGCACAACAATGTGTTTTACAAGTGTTCAGAATAAATTCAAACTTAATCAGAGACAGAAATTTTTACTTAAAACTGAAAAATCCTTCCACACACACATTCAAACTAATACTGATAGCCAACTGAGTTAGAAGGGCGCTTCTGCGACAGCTCACCAGGTTCCAGAAGTTCCAGATATTTATCCTAGTCTAAGGTACATAATATGATCTTGTTATAACACTCTACTACCTTACCAAACAAAAACAACATTTTTTTTTCTACGAAAAAAAAAAGTCCATTTTTGTGAATAAATAAAGTCCATCACTTTATTTATTTCAAACACATTTATGGACAGCACAGGCATTTATGATGTAAACTGGCAACCAGTCTGAGTAATGACATCCCTCGGCGATCTCATCTTTCGCAGAAAGAGAAGGAAGTAGCGGGTAGGGTTACACCACCACACATATGCCTCTTCGTACTAAGGAAGAACCCTGAAAAGGCCTTGATGAGCATGGATGATATTAGTTCTTTCCCATTTATCCAAGCATTGAGTTTCGATGAACACAAACAGAAATACAGGAAATATGCTTATTATAGTTAGAGTAATCGAACACTTCCTTGAAGCAAATATCACTTCTCGGTATATGTAGAAGTTCTCCAGGTTATTTATGCACTTCCGAAATATTTTTACAACAATACTCTCAATGTATGAAAGTAAAATCCTAGCTAAAAGTCATCACCGCAAGAATCTCATGAAAGAACTTCAAAGTTGAAACCAATCCACAATGCGACCATGTCATACAACACTTCATAATAACACAAAATTTTCAACAATTATACTGATTACGTTGAAGAACACACAAATGCCGCGACGATAAGCGATTACGTCCCAGGAAGCCAAATGCCGACCAAGGAGGAATTTTGGTCGGGACGCCGTCGGGGATAGACGGGAAATGGTTGGGGCGCCGACTTTCCGGTAAAGGGGCGAAACCCCCCGCCCAGCCCCTGCCCGCCCGACTTTCGCCGATCAAATGCCGCCAGAATTCAACTGCTCTAGCGTTGATTCACTTCTGCTACTGATTTTTGTAGCATGCTGTGTCAACGTTTCGAAGAATGTAAGGTGAATTCAGCCTGTGATTGGAGATGGTTAGATGATGACAGGCTGAACGAATGTGACAAAAATTACAACAACAGCATACAATTCTCGAATGTATTAGGAAAGTCGAAGCAGCTTCGGGTTGGAATATTTATCGTAAGTGAAACAGAGAAGTACATTGATTTATTTATGTGTAAATCTAGCAGCATACAATTCAAGTTCAGCGTCTCCAAGACCGCAGGTTTTAATCCCCCCCCCCCC
>JAGDQP010020423.1:5918-33307 GCA_022664845.1 Lepisma saccharinum | reverse complement strand
CTAAGAGGACTAAAGTCTTTTGAAGTTAAATCCTTTGAAATTTTCGTATACTTCACACATTATGATAGGATTTTGATTCTGGTCTGAATATAATTTTGAAGCCGGGCTTCCTATACATTCCATCGTTTATATGCTTCAAGTTCAATAGATCAACATAGTTTCTATTGTGATAGGAACTGTATTCTTTCACCTGAGGGTAATCAGATTTGTGATCAAGTGTACGATACTTTGAGGGATGGGATACTTCTAATACTGTAAATTCGGTTTAAATGAAGTTGATCAAGTAGAACAGGATATTATTATACAAGAGGGAACAGGAAGTGATAGATATAGATGAACGCGTGCACGGTTTTCGTAATTTTCCTGTTAAAGGTAGGAAAATCTCCATACGTGCTAAAGCTAATGTCTCCAGATTTACGGTAGATTAGTATTTTGAGGAATTTATTTCAATTTGCATTACAACATTTGCTTAGAAATATATATCCACAGTCGTGAGTCGGATTTAATTTTGAAAGACGTAACGTATGACTAGTACCTTTGACTAGTTGTCATGAACGAAACTACTTTCCCTTTGAAGTTACAGGGGAAATTTGTTCAGTAGTTCCTGAAAGCTAATCAGCGTCTTACTTTTAACGTCTAATGACGATTCACTTTAACTTTTATGGGAGGGAAAAGTATATAGATATATTTTGTTTGTCAAGTTCAATTTTTCACAGAGAAAAATCTGATCATGTATGTTTTAGATTGATCACAATTTCAATCATTATTAGGTTACAAAAAATTAAAAATCAAGACAGCAAATCGCAGTAGAAGCCAGGTTAACTAAATTCGTAAGTATAGTTTTGACAAGTTTAAAATTTCAGTTCATACACAATTTTATTTATTTCTCATCTATCGTGTCACACACTCACTTTTTATTAAGTTTTAATGTTTTCTCACTATCTTTTTCTACATTAGCGTCCTTCTCAATTAATTTTGTCTTTATTTACTTTTAGTAAAAGTAAATTGCGAAGAAAATGTTATAAAATTTCAAGACTATTAAAATGTACATGTTTCGAAAGATAGACATGATAAATACGATAAAAATTTCACAGCATCCATTTTCAGTCTATATCTGTCTCTCCTCAAAAACCTTTCTTCATCTACAATTCATATAAGACAACGATGTTACTGCCAATTACATACATTATAAAAGCACTCAGCGCACAATGAAGGAGAATTGTTTTTATATTTTCAATTTTCGATAGCTTGTAAAATACACTGATCACCAATCGTTTATTTCACACTTCAGCATGCTTTTTCAATTTGATGAGAACAGATAGTAGTAGATGAAACTTGACTGTTCCGCACAACACTTTCAGTTTCCTCGGCACTAGAAGCACGATATTCTTCATCACTGTCTCAATTAAATTCTACCTCTAAGCTTTAGGGAGATGCACTACAAAAATACCGGGTGGTAAGCATCCATTTTCCAACATTGAGTTTTCAATTTCCAGCGAGCGATGGTCTTCGTAAAAATGCATGATACTTTTAACAGCGTCCAATATAATGGCCAAAGCACAACTGCACAATAAATTTTAAGTTAAATAACTTACACTTCATGGCCTACATTCTAAGTAACAAGATTCAGCTTGGGCTGTCCCCACCTGCATAGTCAGATTCTAGTGAGCATCAGGGAATTGCGAAACTCCGGAACCACATTCTCAGACATAACAATGAGAGAAGAGAAAAAAAATATGATCTTCGTGAATAACAACTTCAACTTAAATGACAACATCGTGAAAAAATAACATGTGGTAACACGCTCCTATCATCAAAGCAAGCCTCTTACTCCTTCCCTCCAAGTACTGCAGATACAAAACAAAAACCACACGTTGACCGTATTGTTCATTTCAAAACAAGAAAATTCCTGTAAACAGTTAAATTCTTAGAAAAGCCGTAGCCTGTTATAACACATTGCCCCTTCGCCGAGCACCGTATTTTCAAAGCAACAAAACTTCGCGTCGACCCTTTGTTAAAGCAATAAAAATGTCATTCAACTGGCGGCTCTATCAATGAAGTGGCAGATATAAAATAATTCTTGTAAACACCTGCAACTCAAAATCCAAGAAAAACCTGAGCATGATCATCATGTTCCCCGAGAATCACAGGTGCAAAACAAGGAAAAGTTACACGTAGGCTCATGTCAAACAAACGTTTCTGCGCATGCCCATATCTTAACCCTGGATGCCAAAAAATTAACGATCACCAAGCAGTAGATCCAGAACAGTCGTGGCAAGAGCTTCGCTCCCAGACAAGGAAGCATGGCAATTTCGATGTTTTTTCAATTTTGTTTAAACAAGATTTCTCGTTCAGAAGCCACATGGATTAAGTGTTCGGTAACTATGCTAGCGAAGGCAACGTGTTTATAGTGACTATGTCTGCGTGCGGCAGCTGCAGTCCAGCTAAGGGATCGAGAGCAGTTACAGGATTCCGGCTAGGGAAACGACGGCAGCAAAAGCTTCCGATGTGTCAGCATCTATGCGTGTGTTGTATCTGTGTTAAAGGTAACACCGGCCCGACCAGGGCAACGATAGCAGTTACAGCGATCTGGCCACTGCAACGATTGCGGTAACACCGACGACGATGCCAAGGCTAACATCGGTAACAGCGTTGCGGCCACGCTAACGACAGCGTCGTACACCATTCGTCTCTTCAGTTCAATGCTTTCGATAAGCACCTCGGCCAAAGTCACTTCCCCCTACTCATATAACATCCTCATGAAACAACCTCACCTTGCTACATCCAGTCACTATAATCAAAATCAGTTTTAAAGTGGTACAACAAAAACTGTCATAGTACCTACTCTCTGCTTTGACCTAGTTATTTGTTGTTGGTTATTCTTGGAATTTCTAAAACGAAAAGTTGTTTCCCGTTTAAAATTGATAATAAAATATTTTTACATTCTATTCATTCTGAATTTCTTGCGTTCTCCCCAACTATTCGCGGAGTGACAGTTTTATATTTTTAAGAATATGATTCAATTATTTCTTTTCGCAGTACTATGTAAAAGACATAAATGGTTTGGTCATAAACATGGGATAATAAATATGTCCTTCTTATCTCAAAAACTCCCCCATATTCTCATATTGCTCAAAAAGAAGGAGAAAATAGCTAACAAAGAAAGGGAGAATAAATAGGCTGTGAACAGACCATTAGGGAGTAATAAAACATGCAGAGCAGGTCAATTTTTTGTTCTCAAAATTAAGAGTTGTTGTTAAAAATGTACGAATAGACCTAATACTTGAGTCTTGTTAATTTTGTGTTTCACTGAGAGCAGGAAACATTCACAAATAATTTTCAACGGTTTGCTTTTTAACTGATGTTCTCGGATACAACGAAAGTTTCTGAGAGAAAAGATAATTTGAATCATGGAAATATGAGAACAATCATTTCGAGCATGCAAAAGAGGATATTCTGAAAAAAAAAATCCTAGGTTGTCTGAAGTTATTTTCCTTTTTCTTTCATATACATAAGAACTGTCAAATGAAGAAGGCAACAAAAATGGTATTATGCGTTGGATTGATTTCCACCATAAAACATAAAAGCCCTTCAAATTAAATTGAAACTAGTTATAAATAAAGTAAATTATTTCTCTACAAATGAATTTGATGTCTTTACTTTATTCTTTAGTGGTGTATAAAGGGATTGGTCCGCTTCTTGTAATATTTTGATTTAATTAAAATCAAAGGAATTGTAAAATTTCTTTCATATTAAATAATTTAAATGTCTATTCAATAAATAGGAATTTCATGTATTTCATCCCCGATTTTCTGCTATCATATTCTGAACAAATTCTAAAAGATAGCGACGTAGCTATCGTGTACATGGAAAACGAACCTAATATCTCTATATACAACTTATACAGTAATTGCTTACGTGTAAAGTCTAGCTAAAAATAATCCCAGCGCTTACACGAAAAAGCTGCTATAAAAATTAGTAAAAGAATGTAGAGATCGCGCACATGAAACGCAAGCGTGCATGAAAAGCCGGCCTAATATTTTCGGGACATATGTTCTATACACACTACTAAGTGCTGCAAATTCTCGTTTAATACGTAAGGTTTTGATAAATATAATTTACTTATCAAATTAGAATTATTATTGAAGTTTAAGTGTTAATTACACTGATGCACTCAAAATGAGATTATAGGGTACCACAATGAAATGTTCATAGTCCGTTTGTTTCGTCCGTCACTTAAAGGTGTGTAGTTTTCTGTAAACCTTACATTATGACCCATTTTCTGTGGTATACTGGAAAAGTGTTCAATTTCCTTACACAATGCTATGAGTAAAATGACACATTTCAAAGATCTTTCGTCTCTAGTTAGAGAAAGCTTACCTTTTCGAGGTTGATGTAAGGCTTCGTGAGAAATTGCGTTTGGAACTGTCAATTATTACAAACAAACTTTGCAAATGAGATAATATTCTACACTGTTTTAAGTTTGTTTTCCAACCGCCATCATATGGTAAAAAGAACTGAACGGGTGTATGTCACTTGCCAGGGAGTTGAACTTGCATTCGAGAGATTCTGGGTTTAAACCAATGGCTAACCACCTTGACAGGTATTTTGAAGGACACAGCAGACAAATGTCATGATAGTACCTTCAGCATAGGCTATACTTCTTCCCGCATCCTTTCATTACACTGTCCCCTCCTGAGCCATACATCCTTAAAATTAATATTAAAAAGGTCAAATTCAAATTCTCAAAATATTACTATAATAAATTGACGAGTGCTGTCTCATAGTTTGTAGTCTAATGACAAAACATGCAATATCCTTAAATCGAATAGTGTCAGCTGACAAGTATTTAAAAAAATGTTTTTTTTTTTTATTTTATTGAGTTCTCTATAATATTGGGATGGTGAAAATGAAATGACCTGGTGGGAAACGCACTCCAGCAACACAACACAGGGGGATTGACTGAGGTCACGCCCCTAACATCGCAAACTCTGTGTGTGTCCAGCAAACAGGCTGGGCTATCCAGACAGTCAAAAGGCAGTGTTTTGTTGAACAGGGTCGTACGAAAGTGTACCATAGAAAAGACACAATTGCGAGTTATTTTTCATTATGAATTCAAACTGGGTTGTTCTGCACAGCAAGCCGCAAAAAACATTAACAGTGGATTTGGGACAGGAATGGCGAATGAACGCACCATTAGCCGTTGTTTTGTCAAATTTCGTTCCGGTGACATAACATTGCACAATCAACCCCCATTGGGAACCAACCAACATCACGTTCGGATGAGCTGCTCATGAACACCGTGGAAGCGGACCCTCGGAAAAGTATTCGTGCCATTACACCATACCACACTGTCAATCGGTAGCTCCGTGCGATCGGTAAGGTGAAAAAGTTGGACTCGTGGGTGACATATTAGTTGGCACCAGCCAACAAGAATCGGAAGATTCGTATGAAGGTGTCCAGTTCTCTTGGTGTAAGGAATAAGCGGGAATGTTTCCTGCATCGAATTGTCACTTCAGACGAAACGTTGATCTGCTATGACAATTCTAAAGGGTCAGGATAATGGTTGCATTAATGTCCAGGATGGTGTTCTAAACTACCTCTCCACCTACGGAAAGTGTTGTTGCTGGTATAGTGGGAGTGATCTATCATGTCTTTCTCAGGAGAGGTGAAACCATTACTGTAGATCATTACAGCGCTGAAGGTTTCATATTGATTTAGTTCCCTGGAAGTTAGTTCCCTTTTAAGAACTAATAACAAGACAAAACAGAAAATATTTACATATTTTCCCAAATAATTATGACAACTATTATCGATACAATAGGCCGACGATTTCAGATTTTCTTCACTTTACGGTAAAGTGAACATGGTATATATCAAAATGAGTGATTATTCCCCACGGCAAGCCACTAATTAGATCATCAGACTTATCAGTAAATAATGTTATCAGACTGGGATACACCAGTAAAAGACAAGAAAAAGCTAAAAGAAAACATTTTGACTAAAAGGAAAAATATGTAGAAAATTATTATTTGTTAAGACACTATTTAACTACAACAATGTTTGTGTTATCTCAGATGTGGAGGTAATTGAATAGTCTCACACACTAATCTGTATAGTTTTTACGAAAATAATTAATTACTGCTAATATAAACGTTTATGTAGCTGTTAATTCATAAACTAAACTCAGTAGGCGGTCAGTTGACATTTTCGTAGTCACTGAAAATGCTTCTCTAAAACATGACAGGTTACTTCAATGTAAATTACACAATTAAGTTGAAACTATGTAAGTGAATTTCACATCAAAATAAATATTTTTCACCATATTAATATTTCCAATTTAGTCTGAGGTAAGTTTTACAGTAAATTCTATTGAAGATCATCATTTACTTTGAAAACATTATCAGAATTTCACAAAAAGATAGTCTTCACACAATAGTTTTCAATTTCTTTTCATTTTGCGAAGTTTATATGTTTCACTTCTTTCTACTTTACAAAATTTATAATAGTTGACTATTGTAAGGTCACTGCTATGTTGTTACTATGACTTTGCAGTGATTCGATCTCAGGGTAACTGTGGGACTTTAATTCTGAAAAAGAAGGGATTAGTGTGAACTGCATCCTAAGTATAGTGTAGTGAACCCGTAAGATTCATAGGTCACGGTGGCTTAATGATAGAGCGGTCACCCCTAGTACTTCGAGTCGTTGCTTTGATCCCTCCTCGTGCCATGTGTGCGTGAGTTTTCTCAGGGTTCTCCCGTTTCCTCCCTTTTTCTTCTTTCCAACAATTCTCCCATTATCATCCGTCCGCCCTTAGCCAAAAGATGTCTAAAGGCCTTAAAAATTAAATTCAAATTCCGTGAATATTAACTGTGTGATGTTCCTTCCAGCTTTCTCTTGAAGAAAACGTATAGTAGTGGTGTTCGGCACTGAATTTTTCATACTGAATTTCGGTATGTTTTGGATGCCGATAACTATCGAAATATCGCATGATACCAATATACTGAAATACCGGACGGTACCAAAGTACTGAAATACCGAATAATACCTAATATTAATATACCAAACTAATTCCGAATATTGAAATACAGAATGATTTCGAAATACCGAACAATTTTGAAATACAGAATGATTTCGAAATACCGAAAACAAATTTCGAATGTTACCGAAAAGCAGAATAATATTGAGCGATACGTAAGTAATCATGGACGTATATATTTATTGGATATAACCGCGGTTTGGGAGTAAACAGGCATATTCGGCAAATAAAATAATTACAGTGTTTGGTTTTCACAACAGACATTAATTACGATATTGTAGGGTTACCATACGCCCGTATTTTGTATATACAGTCCGTATTTTAAAGGCTCTTTCCGTGTCCGTGCCATACTTTGCAAAAATTAAGTTAATATCCGTACTTTTAACTTCATCAGTTGGTGACTATAAATTACATCTAATTTAAACACATATTTTCAGAAATACGTATGCGACCATTTATTGAAGATAGACTTTCGCGTTACGTACAAATGCAAGTTGTTCCTACAACATTAAACTGTTGAAGCTTAGTATTTGTTACTGCCTAACAATGGTCCTACAACGTTTGATCTCACCTAGCAATATTTTACAAACGTAAAAGTATTGAAACGTAATGACCAGAAGATAATCCGACCTTGGAAATAAAGAAGACACAAATGTAAACAATTGGTTATGGTAAGTTCGGCTTACCAGATGTACTCTTCTTAAGACGAAAACACTCAATATTCTAATTTTTTGGCAAATGTACATTTCAAAGTTTTTTTCATAGCAACCGAAACTCTGCCAATTTGTTGTGTGTCAGTTTCAAGTGTTATTAGACCACTCGAATTTGATATGGTCATCACTGTTCTATTGCACAGAGAAAATAAAAAAAAATATATATGTATAAATGAATCACTGAAATCATATTTCCTGAGTGACGATAAGGCACCCCTTACAAATCTACTTTTTATCTCCTCCAGCATCTGAATTTTGGTTATTTTTTATGAATTCAGAAATTCAACTCTTGCGTGAAGCTATTGAGTATATATTATACTGTATATATACTTTTATAAGAGGTTCTATTTCAGCAACGGAAGTGTCGATGCAGTATTTCAATTTGGTCTCAAAGTTTAGAAACACAACACAATTTTATACCATTTTCGGCACAACTGTTGCTAACAAAAGTTGAAAATGAGGACAATCTGAACAAAACACACGTTAGTAGTTAGTATGTTTTATACCAAAATACTATGGTATTTGCAGAATGGGTCCTATCGATTCTTCAGTCGTGCTAAAAATATAAAATATGTTATACTTCAAAAGTTTATCTTTCGATGAGTCTCTTTCTTACTAGGCATTTTACCTGCATGTGGCAGGAGATACATTCTCATCAAAGAGTAATGCAAACTTATCTTCGTGTTGTTCAACGAGAAAGTTCGAAGAAACAAATTTGAATACTTGTGAAGTTAATCGTGTAACTTTCGTCAAAAGTTGGAGAAGTGCTGCTAAAAATTTGAAATAATCTGGTCGACGGTGTTAGAGAATGTTTTGGTACTTGTTTTAACACTACTTGGAACAAAGATAGATTTTGAAAAGCTCTTTAGTGTTATAGGGAATTACTGGACATAGGGAAAAGTCATTTAGATATGATCACCCTGGAACAACCATATTATTAAAATGAAAACAACGTTAGACATACTATGTGGTAAATTCAATGAAATCATAAAAGTGGATAAAAATCTACTTCTGATGGCAAAAACGTCAGAAAAAATATCAGGCTTGATGCAGAAGGTAAAAAATATGAACTTTATTTTTCGTGTATTCTTTCCGTATTTACTATAATTTGATATTGCATCAAATAATGATATATCATTCTTTTTATATATAAAAAAGTATTTACACGTGTATACAAAAATATATTCTTCTTAGTTGAAATTGCTGCGAATCCTAGGTATTAAGTGTGTATTTCCTGTTGGTGTCGCAAGTAATTGTTCGGAGTTTCATTCTATTTAAATAACTTGTCTTGAAGCTAATTTGTTCGTATTTGGTCCACAAAGATTATGATAACTTTAGATATTGTATACACATTACCAACAATATTATTTATATTAATTTACAACATTTTAAATTTTATTAATAATACACTAATTATTTGTAACGGGTTCGGTACTACATAGCATTATATTGTAGTCTTAAGCATCAAAACGTTCTTCACTTTCGCACATAGGCCTATCCATAATTGATTATCTATGCTATCAATTTAGAATCTTTTGTCCAAGAGTTTTGAATTAATGTTAATATACATACAATAAAACATGATGTTGGAAATTAACAGAAGAATATAAATCTCAATACAAATACATAAAAAATTATCTAGTAAAAGAACAAAAGGAAGTTTGATGTGAAACAAAAGAGATGAACCAACCAAAGGAACAACCTACTTGTAGGTAGGGTGGTTGAATAGTTTCCATATGGATGAAGTTTATGTTGATGTACAAATATTTACAGTTAGTAACACAAAAATACTAAACAATGAAATGCATATGTTGTATATTTTCATTGTATATGATGTGTAATATACTATGTTGTGTAAAATGCATGTGTTGTATATGGTGTGGATACTAAAGTGAATGTTTACAAATTGGAAAATGCAATATCCATGTTCCAGTCAACAATTCAAACCTATTTTGATCAGCTTATTAGCAATATCTATACACACGAACATACAGAAGGGAATCTTGTTAATGATATGTTCCACGACTTGTGAAAAAATTTCACCTAGTAATTTGCACACTAAAGCTAGAGAATTTTCCTTCTTGAAACATACTGTTTCTTCCTATTTACTGTCACCAGGAAAAGTTTCATTCTGAATGAGTATGCATTGTGAAACGAAGGTTTGACAATGTTCAAAGTTTTATTTCTTACAACGTGCGAATATTAATAAGAGTCGAGCTCACAAATGCATTTCAACAAGCTCTGAGTTTTCGAAAGACCCGTTACAATTCTTCGCCTTATAGGAGTACTTTTAACCGGGAGTGATATTTTCTCTTTCCAACCAACCAGACTTGGCGTCTCCTGTGTGTCACCTTGTCGACTTTCACACCGGCTATTTTTCTGCTTTAGTGCTCCCATTGTGCCACACATACACACACTCCGTAGTCTCTACTCATTCTCTGGAAGAATCAGACCTTTTACCCTTCCATGTAAAAACCACCTCTTTCATAACTCTTGAAACCCCAGTTTCTGCTACACAACTGTAAGGCAAACTTTTCCCACAAACAAATATCATATAAAGAAGAGAAGCACCGAAAGACGTAGGATTTTCTGGAGTTTAGGACGTAATGAAGAAAGTAAAAAAGTTGTAAACAAAAGAAGAAAGTGGTAGTTTTGCTGTCACTGTAGCGACCATTAAAGTAACGTGTTTCAGTGACAAAGTTTCTCCTGTTTAACTTAGTTTCTATGTGTATTATTCATTCGTCTTATTGATCTCCTCTTTGAAGCTTTTCTTTCATGGGAAGAGTAAGAAAGAAACTATATATGCTATGTAATAAAAAGTATACGGAAGCCCCGCAAAACGAGTGTTTATTATACAGGGCGACACAATACTGTCATATACTTCGTGGAGCACATGGTCAGCGTTATCAGTAGTAAGCAGCAGACAGCGCGATACACCTGAGTGGGACAGTCTGAGAAACTCAGGGACTTCGAACGTGGGCAGGCGATTGGGTGATACCTGTGTAAGAAGTCTGTGCGCGAGATTTTCACCCTCCTGAACATCACTATATCTCATGTTTCCGATGTTATAGTGAAGTCAAAACGTGAAAGGACGTGTACAACCAAACAGCGTACAGGCCGACCTCCTATATTGACTTCAAGAGACCGTCGAGTGTTAAAGAGAATCGTACAGCGTAATCGTCAATCATCCATCGACACCATCACACAGGAATTCCAAATTGTATCAGGATTTACTCCAAGCAGCATGACTGTTCGGCACGAGGTGCGGAAACTTGGTTTCCTTGGCCGAGCAGCTGTCCTTAACTGACACATCGCTCAGGCAAATGCCAAACGCTGCCTTGCTTGGTGTAAGAAGTGTGAAAACTGGACCACAGGATAGTGGAAAACCGATGAGTGGAGTGATGAATCACGGTATGCAATCCGATGGTAAGGTGTAGGTGTGGCGAATGCCTGATGAACGAAATCTACCAGCCTATATAGTGGGGACGGTTAAATTCATTAGTTAATGGGGTTACAGTGTGGTAATGTTTCTTCTAGAGAAGGATTGTCCCCTTATTGCTTTACGTGTTAATGTCACGGCACAAGGTTACGTTGACATTTTAAGCATTTTCCTGCTGCATAGCATCGAAGACCATTTGGGAATGACCAGTGTGTCTTTCAACAGGACCATGTACCTGTCTATATTGCAGGATTGTGGGGGAGTGGTTTGACGACAACAATGTCCCTTTAAATGATTGGCTTGCGCAGTCTTGATCTGAACCCGGTGAAACATCTCTGGAATGTTTTGAAACGCCGCTTTCCTGCTACACAACACCAGCCCACATCGATACCTCTTCTCAATTCGGTGCTCCGTGAGGAATGTGCTTCTACTCTCCAGGAAACCTTTCGCTACTTAAAAATATGCCTGTGAGAGTGCAGTCTGTCATCAAGGTTAAGTATTGACTGCCAGTGTTCTTGATGGAGGACTGCTCAAATTTGTATTTCATTTTCAGGTGGGTGTCCGGATACTTTTGATCACAGTGTATGTCGTTTTTTTTAAATACACAGAATCTTAGTTTTTAATGTTGCAGAAGCGTTTCCAAAATTAAAGATTATACGGTACACTCTGAATGTCTATGCTTTCATCCAGTACCTCAGAGAAAATTGAAGTAATATTCGTTAAATTTTGTTATTATAAATCAAGTTAACAATTATTTGATATGAATCATCGCTTATTATGATTGTAGATTGTGAATGACTGTTGATTTTATTGTACATTGTGACTGTACATTGATTTTATTTATTTTGAACTTCATAACACTTAATAAACTGTCATGTGTGGGATTGAAGACTACCCATAACTACTCAGTGCCACCACTCCCACAAGCAGCTGAATGCACGTTTTCATCATGTCAGTCACTTCTCGATCTCTGCTGCTGAAAATTATTGTTACGGCCAAACATCATCATCCACGGCTTCAAACACTGTAAGTACTAGACGTTTGAAAAACAACTACAAAAACGTAATCTAAACATAAGCTGTCAAAACATGTAAGGATGAAGTTTAAGTAGGCTCCAGACACGTGTCCAATAAACCAGGACAGTATGGTGCAAGTTAAGAGAACCACAGAGTTTGTAACCTGAAATCCATACGACTCCCACAGCATTGAACACGGGCCTGACTTGGGCGCTATAGCAACGTCAGTGAGCATAATCGTAAGTGTGTGACTGACAGCGGGTAGCGTTGTCAAATAATTTTCTGTTGTATTGAGTCGACGAGAAGCTACGGGCATGTAATCTACTGCATTAAACAATCGTTCAGAGTAGATCTTAACCTGAACCAGGTAGGTCTCTCCACTTGCGGATCACCTGCACTCGTTCATGGTAGTCATGTTCTCCTTTGGTAATGGTCTCTTTTGAAAGGACAATATATCATACCAAAGGTCAAGAGTTAATGAGTAATTGTTTGAGGAATATTTTGTGGACCATAGGACAATGGCCTGTCCACTCAAGATTCTGGATATAAATCCCGTGGAGCACATACCGTCTTGTTGAAAAAAAAATATTCGAAAATTCAACATGAACAACATATGCGGACGTGTGCGTGGATGCTGATTCCTCCTTAGCGTTGTCTAATGCCGTTCAATTTCATTCCACAATATACAACTGCTCATGGGAGGACTACCAGGTTTTATGTAGGTATCTCAAGAAATGTAAGTACTAAGTGTATATTATGCTGTTGAAACCAAATGTTTTGGTTTAATTTCACTCTAGTGAATCGACTAGAAATTCATTTGGAAACCTAAAATAAAACACAAGTAATCGGTACAATAATCGTTGGTTAACTGATGATACCAACTCTAGTTATTTTACTTTGCCATATATAGTGCCGATTGTACATATATCACTGAAAACGATACAATGTAATTTTGATTGTAACTATAGTTAACTGGAAAGTGTAATAGCAATCAGATCTGGCATGGTTTTATAAGATATATTGTAAGTACGATCTGGAGCTCAATCTGAAACCACAGAAAACTACTTCACTTAAAAAAGGTGGACACACAAAAAGAAAAAAAAAACTAGAGAGGGCAGGGAAGAAAGAACAAAGTAGTACACGTATACATCATGACAGATTTCTCGACAGGCATCTTTCTCTCCCGTCTCATCTGATCCATCACAGAACTCTCTAAGTGCACCTGTGTTGCTACAACTTGAATTGCCGCAGGTGCCCAGGAAAACGAAGAAAAATGTGGAGTAAGTTCTAATGTTGATACATAAAGAAATAATATTAGTTTTCAAAGTTCTACTCGTATTATTCCTGTATTTAAAATCAGTATTGCCAGTACATTGTTGCTTAATTTAATTGTTTTAATAGTGCAGATCACCTCCACCATCTTGTTTGTTTGTTCCATTCGTAAACCTGGGTATTGTTTTACTCGTCTCATGTTCATCAAAAGTGAAAACTTTCACATAATTCACCGTGTTTATTTTCAAATGTTGTTTTACAAAAATCATAAAAACGTATTCGTTTTATACTCCATTATGTTCTTTAGTACAAATGCTACTCGAGACTACTTTGGCTAGTGCATTTCTAAACTCATGGTGACGAAATGGACAATTTAAGTCTTAGCTGATAATCATAGAACATTTTTCATAAATCCAGGGCTTTTAATGTAAACCGATCTTCTGATAATAGTGTTAAATTAATCGACTATAAAAATAGGAACTATATTGGAGCTGTCTCAGGAATTGGAACTGAAATTGTCAGCGGAACCATGATAAGAACTTTACAAGTTTTAATCGTGGGAATCCAGATGTGGTACCACCATAATGCTTCGTGTTATTGAACTTGTTTTACCAACCCTAACAACGTGGTATTGATAGTGAAGAGTTCGCCTTTTTAGTTTCCGATGACGTGGACAGAGACAGACAGAATAAACATGCAATAGGAAACATGCAACACGTAACTTTTAGTGTTTAAATACATGTCCTTTTACAACTAAATGTTAACTACATACATTGCTAATAATTAAAGTAGGAACAATTATTCAATACAGAAATGTGGACTAGTTTATGGATGGATTGTGGTCAAATTTGTGACCGCTGGAACTAGGTGCTTTGGAGACCATCTTTGCACGTAAATGATAGGACTCATATGTAGCGGCGATTCGTGTATAATTTTCCTGACGAGAATGGCATATTTCCCTGAAGCATTATCAACCTGGATATATTCAGTTAATAAACACGAAACAAAACTCGAGAAAAGTAGACTAATAAAATCCTTAAAATGTGAAAAGAACAAAAAAGTAATCAAACTGTACGCAAACAAGAAAATGCTTTTATCTTCCTCTAAAAACGAAAACGCCAGAAGAAGAATGAAAATTCAGTAATGGTTTCGTTTCAGTTTCCACGTCGCACTTCCAAGTGATTCTTTCCAGCCTTACAAAATTTAGAGGCACTGCATAAAACTGTAAAATGTAAAATTAACAAAAGCTCCACAAGAGTTTACAAAATGGAGCTAAAAAGAAGAATATGTGAGAAGAATGCAGATGTGAAAGTCGTCCTTAAGAAGAGTTTTAACGTTTATCAATAAAATACATTTCCATAGCCTTTTGTAAGGTTCGTCGCTCACCAAATACAGAAGCTGGAGCAAAACAAAGCGGGTTCGTACTAAACATCATATTTCTGTACGCTTTGCTCTGTTTCACTCTGCTCAGTCTGTGTATGTGTGTGTGCGGCTACAATTTAAATATATGAGTTTAACATGGCACCGCTTTGCTTTGCTCTGCTCAGCTCCAATAAAAATTCTGAACTTGTCACGGATTCTGGTACATTCGCTGCAATTTTCCTTCCTTCCAAATACAAATATATTTGTTATCTGTTGATACGAAAACTTAATCACAGCCTTTGGATACGAGATATCTGCTCTCCCTCTCTGTTGCTAGTAACCAATTTGGATATATCAGCTTCCTGCCTGTAGGAAAACTGAGTTAAATACCGTAATTGGGAATATGGATTTCCGCTGACATGCAGAAATGCGAGGAAGCATCTAAAAGATGATTCTGTTGAAAATCAATATAAAGTCCGCAACTAAAGCGCATTTTCAAGCAGTCCTTCAAAGCCCAACGGAGGTGGAGAGATCAACTTTCTGAATCTTCTTAAACCACTCTTCTTACAAAGCTTTTTTATCTTCATACATTCATGCGTATCTTAAACAAACGATTTACATATAACAATCCTCTTAGGCATTTTAAAAGTGATGCCTATTGATTTATTTGTTTACTAATCTTTCACAGAATGTAAAAAAAAGAGAGAATAGTGTTGTTGTACAGAATAAGAGTTAAATTCATATTCGACAACAATCAAATCTGAAAGAATATAGTTCGAAGACTTAAAAAAGAAAATAATTTTAACGTAAATTGTTCGATGTTTCAAACTAACAGTGAACATTCAAAATTTAGCAAGCTACTATAATAAATTCCTTACTTTGTTACATTTCTCAATAATCTCTTTATTACAATGTAAAATGTAATTCATCCGAAATAAATATCAGGTTTCAAATCCCAAGTTTGATTCCGAACCGGAGCTTGTTCAACGTACTGTACAAGAACAGTCCTGAAGTTGTACTTAACGTTTTATTTAAATAATTCCAATTTACAAAAATGAAACAAAAATAGTCGTTCAAAAAGGCAAGTTTCTAAATTATTGTGACCCCTCTTCAGATAAGATTAATTAAATACTAATGTTTATTCTTCCTTGGAGAACAAATTACAAATGTGTAAAAATTATCAGAGTAAAAGAATTATTTCTGCAATAATTGAACACTTTTTCTCTTAAGAACCTACCCTAATTGGCATTTTAAAAGACATCAATACTCTGTTATGCATTTTCCTCTTATTTACCAATACGTTAATACCTCGTTGACTCTTAGATGTCTTTTTATGGTGTCATCATACATTAACTAGTTTCTCCAAAAGTTGTAGCTTTGTCGTAATTTTGATTCTCAAATTTCCTATCGTTTTAAATTGCTCATAAGATTTTAATGTGCTTGATATCTTAACTTTCTCTGAACCAATGAAGGGTTCTGAGATGATTTTCCAGTTAAGGAGTTTGTAATCTTGATGTAAGGTAGGGTTCATCGCAAAGACAGATCGATCAGGATATCAGTCACTCAGCAGAGGCCAAGTCTTCTGTTTAGAACTTCTCTGTATCGGGACACACTGTTCTTTAACTGTATCTGTATCTTTACCAATTTAATTACAGCCTATTTAATATGCTGACATGACAGTCCCCACGATAGTGGAAGTGTGTTACTAGATGTTATAAAAACACATACCTTCTGAAAATTCTACATCTTCAATTTCCCATAAATATTGACTGTTCTTTTCATATTATATAATTAACTACTGAGGCAAGCAGAACAGAAATTAGTGAATGTCCTGACCAGCTCACAAAAGAAGATAGTCATAATCAGAAAAGAAATCGAGTGAAGGGAATTTCCTCGAGTAAAATTAAATCTGTTGTATGCGAACTAATAATAACTAAAACAATATCTATACAATGTGTTCATGAAATAGTGCCCCAAATTTAAAAAAAATATCATTCACACCGAAACGAGAACAAAGATCCTTTCCAGGAATTTAAAAATCTTCCCAGTATCGCAATAGTACGCAGAGTTCGTTACAGTTCAACTTACTATAAATAACTTTAAAATATACGAAAACTTTAGTATATCTTATTCTATTCAATCTTTCAATTGAGATTAATTCATATTCCTTTTCTTTACAACAATGACATCTTGTCGTAACTGGGACCGCTACCAATATATTTAAATTATACCAAAAATAACATAGAAAATATAATATGTCCTATTTTAACGATCCCACGGAGCTGTAGATTTTAGCGAAACGACAAGTCATTTGTAGCTATGTCACCCTAACCTTGAACGCATGTAGCTCCAAACTGCCCAAGTTTTAAATTTCCTGAATGGAACATTATTTTGTTGTCTTGATGTAAGTAATCACCCTCCGAACTGTGTATTTCAAGGTCACAATGTATATTTACTACTAAAATGCGTATGATTACTACTAATTACTACTAAAATACATATGAAACATATTTTGCAAGTACGAAATATACATCTAGAAACATAATGTTGCATCCAGTCGTACGTGAAATGTTACAATAGGGTGATGGGTTGCACCTCTAAAGAAAAAAAAAATACAGTAAGTCAAAAATCGGGAAGTGCCAGGGCACGTTCACAGAGTTAGTTGGAATTCACGTACCTTATAACACAACTATGAGTCACTTCTCGCGAATGTTGGTATGAGACAACATATAAAACTATTGAATCGATATAGTGAAATAGGTTAGGTCGGTGAATGATCAAATGGACTATGGCGAGATTGATATTCATTTACAGTTATAAGCTGACGTGATAGCTAATACCTAAGTTTATCAAAAGGCGAAGAAACGTCCCTCGGTTAGCCGCCTTCCCGAAATAGAAATGGGAGGAAATAGCCAGGATTTCTATTAAAGCTACTATCCCGGAATTTGGGCAGTGGAACTAACGAAAAGTCTAGAAATCCTCAGAAGGTTCGCCGAAGTGAGTGTAACTCGAATCCACGTCGCTTTGCAAGTGTTTGTAACCAGCCATCACTGAGCCAATGGGTCGTATGCCCAGATAGAGATGGGTTGAACAATGATCAGATCGACTATTCAACCACCGTTCAACAACCCCACCAACAATGGTACATTTACTAACCTTAACTCTTCTCTGTAAGTTTGTGTTCCTATTTTGACTTGAAGGTAATTCACCCTATATGAACAACACGGCGCAGAAATGGGGGCAGATGTACCATGAAACGAAATTACACAAGGAATTATCGGTATTAGTAAAGTAAATCACCAGTGTTTGAAGTGATTTCGTTAGAAATACAACAATGAGTAGAATACTCGAGAAACATGACACCCGGCGATTTCCTAAGCAACGGGTATTAGCCATATGCAGAGATTCGCAAATTTCGCCTTTGCGATATAACGAAACTTCATTTTATGACCTGATTTTTATATATTTAGTCACTTTCCATCACGGTAATTTAAATTTAATAGGTTTTATTCACGTGATTTCTTTACGATGGAACATTTAGAGAAATATGCACATCAAAATGCGATCTAAGAGGTCATATGTTATTATATTTCGTATACTTTTATACGTACTTATTCATTTAGAATGAAGTATTTTGTTAAAATTTAGTTTTCTGTTGAAAATTATCTCTTGCATGGCTTCTGACTTGAACTGCGAGTGTTCTCAATTTTATGTTTGCTATTCTTTCAAACAGAGAATTATCTCTGTGAATTGCCTGTGAGGTAAGAGATTATCATTAGGAATGGATGGTAATCGGAACGTAGGTCCAAGTGTAGCTTGTGTAACAAATGTGCTATTGCTATTTTGAAACAAAATGCGAAATTTTACGCACATATTGCGCAAAAATCGTAAAATTTAATTTCATTATACGGAATTTCCATATGTGTAGCAATTTCACAATACCAAGGACTATGATTGTATTATAGTATTGTATTATAACTATTTCAGGAACAAATACTCGAGATACTATATACTAGAGATACTTTTAGTATATATTATTATGATTCACAAAGTCACACGATGTCAATTCAATTGAACCCCTGTGGCAACTTAAAACACAAATATCATAGGCGTATTGTTACCCATCGCATTGTTTCTTGTGTTAGTAAATGTCAGAGGTTTTATGTGAGAAACGGTTCTTCACACTACTGCATCTCACTACCTCAATATGTAGAAAGCTCTGTTGTTTCTGGGTCTTTGGTGACCAACTTCCAAATAAGGAAAGTATCATTTTTAGACAAGGATAACGTATCACTACTTTGTACTTACGGTACACATAATCTCTCATACATTGACAGCACTCACCTACCTGTGGAGAAGAAAGAAACATCACGATTAACACGCCCATTGTTAAAACTTAAAAAAAAAAAAAATACCTGGCATATCGCATACGCGATCAAATTAAATATAGAAGTACATTTACACAAGAGTATGCCATCCACGATAAATGGTACATTAAGACAAAAGGTACATTAGACGAATGGTACATTAGACCACCGTCATGAGAATCTAGAACCCCACCCTGTCAGTTCTGTACCAAACATACGTACAGGTACGTCTGCGCTATCCTTGCTACATTGGTTCTGTTCCTTCCAACACAGTACAGAAAATCTTGAGCCCCAACACAGAATGGAGTCCTCCTGCCGTGGCATGTGCAGCGCCAGGAAAGCTGCTTGTAACCGGAATCTACGTTTTTTTCCTTCTAAATGCAGTCAATTTTTCTCTCAGTGTGTGTATAAAAAAAAGTAAGTTATTTTTTCGAAAAAGAAAAAGGAAAGTCCCCGACGAAAACCTAACGGGTCACCGGATTAGCTGTCCGATGCATTAACCACAGCGCCAAGCAGACACTTGCTAGCGAGAGTTTGTCAATGTTCTTTATGGAGCACTGCTTCATAACTCGGCCATGAGTAAAAGCATGTAGCATTACACGGCCGATATTTCATTTCCAAAATGACTCCTAGAAATAGAAAATGAAGTAACAAATTGCACCTGCTTTCTTTTCATCAGAGCGCTGTTGTTTATACCCTTCGCGAAGTTTTTAGAAAAGCAGCAGCAGGAGGAGAGCTATTTTTCATCAGTCGTAGTAGTGATATCAATTTACCCAAAGTAGCAGTAAGAACAGCTGTTACGTTATTTCTTTTACCCATCCGGTGAGCACTCAGCCACGGGAAGAGCACGTAATACACCGTATAGACTTTTGTTCCAGTGTGTTTCTAGTGCATTTCGCTCAAGAAATTTCTGAATACAGAGGTTATTTGTTGCAATATGCTCAAACCATGTACAGATACATATAAAGGACACACCAGAGACCTTTGTTTCGTTAGTAGCTCCATTTTTACCAAAATGTCACATAGACGTTTGTTCGTGCATTCACCTCATATGATGAAGCAGACACCATTGAGATATTTTTGTTAAGTTCAAGAATGTGATCATCCCATTTTAGCTTTTTGTTTATAGTTACACCCAACAATGTACTTTTCGAAGCGTATTCCAGACGTAAAGAATTTACTACTATGGGGATAAACCTAAGCGGTCGGTAGGAAAGAAGAAAATATAGATATTTTTATTTAACTATATTTATGTTCAGACTGTCCACTCTATTAATCTCGCAAATGATAGGATACGAAATGTGAACGTATCTTAATTATCATTTCGTCATTTGGTTCAAGAACTCGAACAAATGATTTTTTAGTTGATGACGACATTAAAATGAAAAAAAAAAAAGACAATTCTTTCCAGAGCATTATATTTATATTATTGCTTTTCATCATACAATGAAGTAGGATATCTTGGCTATGAAAAATGTTAATTGTCGATGCAATTTCATACTTATATGCTATCAGGATTGTCGGAATTGGGAAACTATTGCATCTATCTAGTGATATGAAAAATATCGAATAATTTCGTAATCCAAAGGTAATTTCTAGAGTTGTAAATGCATTTTACGGAATTCTCAAATATTGGATCAGCAGGAACTACCATCCAGGTTAGTTTGTTACATGATATACTGGAGGATTTCAATACTACAATGATTTTCATGTGTCCTAATGAAAGAATAATAAGCAATTATTACTGTTACTGTTTTGTACGCACATTATACTTTAGGGTATCCATTCTATGATGATGTTAGTTCGTAAGATTTGGAATGTGCTTTTAGCATCTAAGCTATTGTGTACAAACCTCATCAAAACCATTAAAAG
Source organism: Lepisma saccharinum (assembly GCA_022664845.1). NCBI lineage: Eukaryota > Metazoa > Arthropoda > Insecta > Zygentoma > Lepismatidae > Lepisma > Lepisma saccharinum. The sequence goes on along the minus strand of JAGDQP010020423.1, from coordinate 12,227 downwards.
CTCATTAACAACTATTGATTTTAAGTTATTCTCTGCTTCCTGGTGAGTGATTCCAGTTACTAAAATCTTTACATCATCAGCGTACATTTTTTTAATCTATGAACTGACACAAAATCATTTATATACAAAAGAAATAATATGGGTCCTAAAATAGAACCCTGAGGAACGCACTTCTTAATTTCAGCCACTGATGAATTGAATGCCATGCTTTTCTCATCAACAGTACTAGAGATATGTACTACCTCCTTTCTATTACTGAAGTATGAGTAAAACCAATCATAAGATATACATCTGATATCGTGTTGATATAATTTCTGTAACGAAGTTAGTGATGCTCGTTGTCCAATGCCTTAGAAAAATCTATAAAAATAATACAGTTCGTGTCCACAAGGCCCATAGAAAAGTCATGTCTGATGGCTGTTCTCTTCAGACTCATTCAGATGGCTGTACATGTATAAACAAGTGTAAATCACTTGGGTAGATTCGTTCGTGTGCGTTTTTTTTTTTCTATAGGGACGTAACCATTTGGCGGCTGCGACTTTTTTGAGTCGTTGCCTACTTTAATTAAAATAATTGTAGCTTCGGTTGCAATTGTAGCATAACAATAAATAAGAGCTATTTTCTTTTGAAATGGTCCACGAAATAAAACGAGGCATGAATCGCTAGCGTAACGCTGTAAACATAGGAGGGAGAGGGGGAAAATTCTAATTTTGGTTAATTTTATGAAAATTGTTTTTTATTCTCCTAGTGGGTTTCCTTTTGACATTCCGGGTACAATTTGATGATAAAATATTATTGGTGGTATCATTTTCTACCTTACCAAAGTGATGGTGGACACCGGAGACGCGTGATGGGGGCGGGGAGTGGGGAGGAATACCAGAATTCTAAATATCTTCTAAAATGTACTCATTTTAATCCAAGAAATCTACTGAAAAATTCCCGTGACCTAAAAAATTCAATAAAAGTTATAGTTTTGCTCCTCTATGCAGAAATATTTTAGATTACACCATTTAGAGACCGAGAACTGACCACCATTTTGAAAAGATGGCGACATTTTTTCTTGCATTTAAGTCATAAACGGTGTAATGTCCCCAGGAAGCTCCAACAAAACTAGGTAGGCTCAACAAGCAAACCAGGGGCCCGCGGTACTCCGTTACAAAGAGGGGGCTTACCCAACTCAACGTGACCAAACCTACTTGGAGACAAACCGACATTACGCCACAGGAGAGGGCACATGAAGAAAATACCGCTATCAGACCTGAAGGCAGGGAGAGTGCCTAGCCATCAGTACCCTGCTTCAGCCACATCGAAGATAGAACACACTCTAGTCTAGACACGAAGCATGCATGGAAGAAACCTGAAAGAAGTTCCCAAAAGGCAGAGAATTGGCAAAAGCAGAACACCAGGAAAAGGAACCAAAGAATGGGGGACGCAGGCGAGAACATCCCACAGAAAAGTAGAACTCAAAACGCTACTTTAACGACCTAACGCAACTAGACGCCTAAAATAGTACAAGGCCCAACACAGCTGAGCATTAGTTAACACTAAACACGCAAATTTATATAAACTGAACTGATTTGACTATTCCATAAGATTATTGAAGCATTGAATCAAGATATCAAACTTTAACTTCATTCGTAACCACTTTCCCACATATGGATAAATTATCACCTCGCGGACTGAAATGACGGAAGGTTGAGAACCTTTCCATCAATACCACAGTGATGGTAGTTAATCTACATCATAATGAAACCCGTGACACAAGAAGTAACTGCTAAAAATGTAATTTATTTTACTAAAAATTTCATAAAAACGCAGTGCAAAAGTCTCACTGCTTAACTTCTTGGAAAAAAGTAAAATAAAAAATATTTGTACATCAGAACGAATTTTAAAAATTCATTTATTTCACATATTGAAATTTTAGATTATCTTGACTACAAAAGCACTCTGCTTAAGAACAGAGGCAAGATTTTACACACTTATTTTCCAAAATAAAAGATTAGGTTATTTCTCAATTATGGTAAACATACTATACTTTTGCTCAGTTAAACCGAACTTCTACAATGGACATTTCCGTTTTCCCCGTCCTTATATGTTTTACAATTTGGTTGTGTACATCAGATTAAATAATATATATTGTTTTTGAAATTTCTGCGCTACGGTTTTCCGTTACGTAGAAATATGGCATGAAATACTGAGAATTCAATCTCCTACGTCATACAACGCAAATCATTCTCTGATTGGTTTGACGTAATCAATCCGTTGTATTTCCATAGCTATATGCTTCTCCCTATGTTATGTTCCTTATTCAGAAATTTGAGGACGAAAAAACAAAAATAAGAAAAAACATTCACATCATCACTTAAGAAAATAATTAATGTAAAAATCTGCAGAACACATTTCAATAAGTTAAAACAACAAAACAAGTTTTCAATAACAACAATTGCTCCAAACAATGACAGCAGCCAGTCTTAACATGCAGTGCTCTTCTAATTACTGGTTTGTATCACTTTTGATGTGTTGAAAATTTAGAGCAGTTGGTTAATGCATGTAACTTTCAACTTTTTATACTTTCACCTAAGGTTGTTCGAATCCTATCAAAGGCCGTGTTTTATTTTACTCCACGAAACTCAAGAGTAACTTCAATGTAATAGATTCAATTTAAGTTTTTGTTTCTTACATGCTTTCATTATTATTTTTTACAATGACGTTCAATTATATTCACGGGCTACAAGTGGTATGTTCATTGTTAATTTATAGCAGCTCTTTTGTCATGATTAAATTTGTGCTTTTAAGTTCTTGAAAAATGCTTCACTCGCATTCATTAAAAAAGTATACGATTGTCGAACGTAAAAACCCACATTTATTTTACAGAAAAAATAGGTAATTATTTTTAAATACAAGTGTTCTAAAGAGCATTAGTAGAAGACATCTTATGTTTTAATGATGACAGAGGTGCTGTTATAAATTAGTGTTGAAGCTACCAAAATATATCAATATCTTAAAAAAGTATTAAAAGCAAAAATCAATTTTAAATGAATAAAACGAACTAAATGGCGTGTTAAAGCATACAGAAGCGCTATTCACCACTTATATTATTTCTTTCAACCCATTGTTGCTATCTCTTTTTAAATAAATCAAATACCATCTGTATGTTAATGACAAGCAGTCGGCAGACTGATTACGTCATAACATGGCGGCGCCCGATTAAGCGCAAGTCTGAGACTCTTTTGAAGCAAGTTGTTATTACTCTTGATCAATGCATCACAGAAAGAAAAGAAAATATTTTCCGTAGTCTACTTTAAGAGACGAATTTTTTATTGCAATAAAAAAATACTACCGGAAATGTCCATTACAAGAGATTAATATTTCTTTCGACGAAAAGATTTATTTACAATATAACAACTGGGCAGTAATTTCCTGTTAAAATTCCAAATTCGTTATTAATTAAATGTATATATACTTCACATTTTTTACTCACACATCCTAACACCCGTCCAGATAATACAAACTGATATGCTATAGCCGGGTTAGGTGTAAAATCACAACATGAATTTCAATATTCGAAATCGACTTACGGTCTGCAAACAAAGCGAAGAAAATTTGTATCTTTTTCTAAAACGAACAGCAAATTGTTAAAAATCTTACGTTTGACATCGTACTTATGTAGAAAGGTCGTGTAATTTCAAACATATTAGTTCAGAAAGAGCAAACAAAAATGCTGAACGGAAAATTAACTTGCATTTTAAATGATGGCATCCACTATAGTACAAGGGTAAATATTCAACGTATACGGATATCCTTCTACTGTGCTGAGATTTAGTTATCTAAATGTAGGTGAACCAGACTTGGATTTTTCGGAAGAAAAAGGGGAATTTTAAAAGGTTAAACATACATTACCTGAAAAGTAATTCGGCCCCCAGCGCCTATCAAATTAAGAAGACATCCTTACGGTGCACATCACCACACAGAAAAGACACACCAATTTCATATCGAAGAAAGCACTGAATTATTTGCATACACACAGAAAGAGGGTATCAAATCACACTGAAATTATTTTTTTTTTCAGAAAACCAACACTGCACACCACACACACCGCAACAAATCACTTTACACACTGATGAACGCTACTTCACATAAGAAACTCCTGTTATGATGCTTGTTAATATGTTCCTTCCAGTCCACTCCCGGTTCAAGCCAATATGGAGGCTGAGATATGCAAACTGCAGCAATGGATACACAGCTCCAGTTTTAAGGAGATGGGACTAACAGCTTCCTAAAAGTTGTTGTAATATACCAATGCTTGCTACTCTATATTTATATAAACGTTTTCGACATTGTCTGCATTAAACATTGGTTTAATAACTTTCTGAGGCAGCGTAATTTTTCGCAGCTTCACCCACTTGACGACCATGTTCCAACTACTGAATGGAATCAGTCATTGAGAGAAGAGAACCAAACAGAAGGAAGAGCGAAAGGGGGAAGGGGGTTACCACCAAAATTCTGACAAAAATTAAACAAGAATTAGATTCTTTTAACTGTTTGTGAAGATTTTCGACGAAAGAAAATTAGTTGAAGAAAATGATAGAAAATGTGCAAAGAAATATCAAGAAATAAATAGAAAAAACAATAAAATACATATCCCGCCAAACAACAATCAAAGGAGTGTTTTGTATGGTTAATATACTGTACATTTGTCATCTGGACAAATAAACTCTTTCTAGAAAGCCGAAGACGAAAATATTGCCGACAAAGTACGAACATAAAAGAAAATAATACGAAACACACACACAAATAAAGATATGTAGTGCGACCAACCAAAATTGGGTCGTTTCAACGGAAGCTCGTACAGAAATTTTGCTGGAGTACAAAATTAAAGTTCATATTTTTTTTTCTGAGTCACTATACCATTTTTCGACCTAAAAAGAACGGTTACAAAGTTATCACCGGTTTTGTTTGCCGGTTTGGGCGCCGATACCCGTATTGCCGACCTAACTGATTGCTCCAGTTCGTTTGCCAGCGGTTCAATGTTACAGCCCTTCTCCACACGTGGCAGCTTTAAGTTCTTTTTACATTTATCCCAATTTGTTTCTTGATATTGTATTTAAAATCTAGTCTTCATCTTCTTCATTATCCTAATTCTGTTCAGAACTGGCAGTACACGTTTACAAGAATAAACCTAATTTTCTAATTCTTTTATTTCCATACATTGGGCCCATCGGTCATTGTAATCCGAGTGTACTAAGAATTCGATATTTCTATTTAAAATGATTGTTGCAGTCATTGGGTTTGGTCCATTAGGCAAAATAGTCCTACAGTCAATTGGTAAGCCTGTAAATTATCATTTATTGGCATACAGCTCCTGTATGCATGCCACGTCCATATTTTCCTTCTCATACAAGTATATGAGCTAGCTACGGATGGTTTTCGCTCTATCCGCATTAAGCTGCAGTATCCTCATATTAGTTGTTTAAGGTTTTCTTGTGTGGGCGTAGCAAGCTGGTGTATATTCCTTACTATTGTTCTCAGAGCGGCTGTCATGGTCTTCGGGTCCTTCAGTCTCGCCAACATATATTCCAGCTGCATATAGTCATATAGTTTTGCAGGGTCGAATTGAGGTTTCTCCTCCAATTCTCCCCTCCGATCTTCATCAGTTTTGATTTCATTCACTTCACTTACACACTTATCGCCCATATCTGTATTTACACTTACATTACCCTTATTTACATCTGTATCACTATTCCTCCTTTCTTCCTCTTCGATTCCCTCCTTGATTCTCAGTTTTGTTTTTCCTTCTCTCCTTCTTCTATATAATCTCGGTATCCAAGATCAATTTTCCTCCTGTTCTCTTCTTTCTTTCTTCTTCCCTCCTCCGTCTGCACTGCTGTGGTATTCTCTTCATTGCTTGTTCTTTCCTCTTCAGTTACAAGTTCTTCTCTTTCGTTTGCTTTCTCTTCTGTTTCCCCTAGTATCATTTTCTTATATTTTCCTTCTTTGTGTTTTCTTTTTCTTCAGTATCTTCTTCAAATTTAGTTTGTTCTATTTTCCTAAAGAGTCTTTGGTAATTTATTTTAATGTTAAATCCAATATTTCTGATTTTATATTTCCTGTCCTTAATGGTTCTTAGGGGCCCACATGTCCTTAATGGTCCTTTATAAGCATTCTCAATACCAGGCCCATTCAACCCCCCTTCCAAGAATAGCCACAATAACCAGACATCAGACTGGCGACAATCGCGATCAATCCCGCCGACAACCGTTTTGCGTTAATTATTTACAATAATATTGTTCCAACGCCGCGATTTGATGG
>JAGDQP010020422.1:0-33308 GCA_022664845.1 Lepisma saccharinum | reverse complement strand
AAGAGGAAGTTCACTATATGGGGCTTTGAAACATGAAACAATCCCTTGGTGAGTGAAAGTGCAACGTCAGTTAAAAATAAAATCAATGTAAATATTAATAGTAATAACTTAGTTTTCAACACCCCAGCTATAACGTATCACAAGGAGACATCTCTCAGCTCTCAAGCCAGGGTCTCGGATGACAGCATTCAATCACCGTAATTCTGTGTGCAAGAAGTAGGTGCTTGTGCTGTGTTGGTAGAGGCAATGTGCTTAGCGAACCCGCTAAAATAAACCTGGATCCCAAATGGGACAAAGATCATGGTTGCTGAACCCTCAACTTCGAGGAATGGAGAGGAAGGCCTCCTGCTGACAACCAAGAAAGGTTAATTTTCAATCAGTTAGGAACGAAAATGCGGCTATTTCTCTTGAAACAATAAAAGAAGGGAAAAGCAAGGCAAATGTTAATGAAACGAGGGATTTTTCTTTAGATGTATTTTTGTGAATCATAAGGAGTGCAAGGACCAAAGCAAAATAAATATATTGTAATATTTTATCAGGTAATTACAGTGTAGTAGCATTAGTGGAAACATGGTTGGGAGATTCTCATTATGACTGAACCCTTTGACGATCGTCATGTGCTATTCAGGAGAGATAGGAATACAGAAATGTGTGGAAAATGTTGGGGAGAGAGATTGATTCTAGCAGAATTACAAAACTATGATGTTTCTATGAACAATATTCACGTATCTTGAAACCTGTTGTCCACCGGCTAGTACAGTTTGCCTCCTGGGAAACTTTAACATACCCAAAATAGAATGTCCAAACTTAAAAATTACGCATTCCAGAGCAGAATGTCAAGAATTATTAAATTGTATGTCATATTTTGAATTAGAATCACATAACCATATAACTAACAAGAACGGTCGGCTTTTAGATTAAATTTTAAGAAACATGGAAAGTCTCAATGTTGAACATGAATCTTCTCTTATTGTGAAGGTAGATAAACATCATCCTGCACTGTTAATTACAATTACTTATACCAAAACTTCTAAATAAAATTAAAAAGCTAAGTTATAATTTCAGGCGAGCTAACCTTAAACTGCTGTACAGACTAGTAATGTTCATAAAAATTTGATAATGCCAATTTTACTTGGTTTGGTCATATAATTTATGGATCTCTGGGAAAATATGTTACAGCAAGGAAAATGAGCATAAATTTATCTCCATGCTGGTTTACCTGAGAAGTCAATACCAATATTAAACGTAAATCTTACTATCATAAGAAATAAAAAAAATGTTCACTCTCATTATCATTATGAGAAATTTTCCAATTGAGAAAACAAGTAAAAGAGTACATATCATTAGCTTACCAGAAGTTCCTAACCGATTGTGAAAATACTCTTCTAAATGACCTTAGTAACTTTTGGGAGTTTATAAAAAAACACATCTTCCACCTAAAATATGACATACAATGAACAAATAATCAGCGATAATGAGATTGCCAATTGTTTTGCGAGTCACATTCAATCACTATATATAAGATAATTTGCAAAATATGAAATAAAACATGTAAACAACAAATGCAATTCAATTGATTCGTTTGAACTGTTGAATGTAACATTAAGAGAAGTAGAGGCTGCAATGAAGAAATTGAAACCAAAAATTTCAATCGGTTCAAACCACGTACTTTCCCACGTCATGAAAGGCTGCGGAGATATTGTTAAACTTCCCCTGCAGTTTACTTTTAACTTTTCAATTAAAACGGCAATAATTCCGGATAAATGGAAGGAAGCTGTTGTTTGTCCAATTAATAAATCGATTTATAAGAATTAAGTAAGCCACCATAGACCTTTCTTAGTACTATCTTCCTTTGCTAAAGTGTTCGAAAGTGTTATTTACGAGTTAACACAATCATTTCGATCAACACTGTGTCCCGAGTCATTCTGGTCAAGATTCAGACCGGGTCACCCAGTTTCAGGTCTGGTCGAGTCACCAAAATTCACCCAAAAGTACTAAATTGTTGTAATGAAGAAAGTTGGAGAAAGCGAGGGGAAAATGAGGAAATCTACGCACAGAAAGCCCACATGGCATGAGCTTGGGACTCGAGGACATAAGTTGGGGTCTCGAACCTATGGTTTCACCCCTATCCGTCTCTGGGACTTTAAAATAGAATAGATATCGTTGAATTTGGTCAATTTCATTTTGGAACGAAGTGATGGAACTACAATGATCACCTAATGAGCGGCCATAGCTCAGTTGTAGACCGTTAGCTTAGTAATCGGTAAGTCATGTGGACGATCCAAGCGGATATCCATTCAGACTGATGTTTTCCGCCGATATTTCTCGGTCACACCCACAACGTCCGAGTTGGTACTGTCAAACCAGACCCTTGCCAAATACTTTCAATGACCACTCCATTCTCCTGACCTTGCGTGAGCATAAGTGGCTTAATACGCCTTTGATAAATCCAAATACAGAGACCCTCTGTTCGAAAGTCAACAGGATTTGGTGTCAACTCATAAATCCAAGATTGGCGAACATAGGTCTAACTGAATTGAAGCAACTTAAACAATTAATGATTTTGAATACAATGGCTTAGCAACACTGAACTACTGCACTAATCAAGACTGTTCTCAGGCTCTGAGCTTGTCTATCCATAGATATTGGCCATCAAATATGTAAAAATATACGAATTGTTTGAGTTTCCAGAAGTCCATAGAAAGTAAGGAAGTACTTATTACTGTTAATATCCTGTATAACTTCAACGAACCTTGATATGCAATACTGTACAAAAAACGACTTTGATCTCCAATCCCTTTCGAGCAAACATCAGAGTAAAAGTCGGAATTGTTCCTATTTCGACAGTCACGTTTGGATACATTTTTGACCATTTTCATTACCTTTTTGGCATTTCACGCAGAGGAATAAAATTATCAAGCGGATTCTAAGAAAGAAATGTATCTTGTCTGAATGTTTAATGATAAACCAGTAGATATTACGTTTTCCGTAAACGTTTGCTAATACAAATATTTGCATGTGCCGCAATAAAATAATACAGCCTTATCAGTCGCGATAAAAATAAATTAATACCAGCTTTGTACTATCCTTATACAAGAGATATAAGAGTTTAAAAACAATTGCTTTTGAAAGGTTTCAAGCAACCAAGCTAAACAATTTCTGATGGACTGATCCAGTAATCAGTGTTTATAAAAATGGCGCATTATTCAATTCTTCCAAATTCATTTCTCAAAAATGGGGCAAAGTATTCTGATTAAAATTTGGGATTAAACCCCAAAAGGTTAGCAACATTTATAGTAAAAATTTTAGACATATCTGTGATTTATCTGCTGTTCAAAAGAAGAACACTTAATCTTACATCTAATAACATGTATATAATGAACTAATAGTGGAGGCATTTTTTCAAAATATTTAAAGGGCTCTGCAAGATTTAGGTTCTCTTTTTGGTTATCAGAACTTTTACAAAATGCAAAAAAGTTGCAACTTTTCAAGGCTATATTTTGTAACCTTTTGTTACCAGAATTTTATAAAATTATACTCAAATTAAAGCTCTTATTTCAACGAAAATAATGTTTTGTTTTATTCAAATATCTCTTACGAAACTCAAGTTATTTAAAAAGGGAAGTGGACGTTCTATCTGAAATAAAATATGACTGCCTCTCATTTGCCCTCCATCTCTTCCCCCTTGTGGGAGTAAAAATTCGAAATCTATTTTCGTTACTTTGAAGCAGACATGAATACCATTTATTAATTTCAGATTTTTTAAAAAATTATGTTGCAATCTATTATTTATAAATCTGATGAAAATTGTTGTAATGACTCTATTGAGATCCTTTCTTTTAGAATATCATTTATGTCAATTATCTCTGCAATTCCAGAAACAGATTTGAAACAAGTACACTTACAATACTAACACATTTCTTTAAAAATATTCTCAAAGTTTTATTTTTTATCTATCGTCCATCAAAAATCAAAATGTATTGGGGTGATACTGAAACAACGATTCACGTCAGTACATGATCTTTGGAGGTCCAATTTGTAATTTTATTTCACCAAATTCCACCAAAAAGTACAATCACCACCAAATCAGAATTTAAGCATTTGTTCTCCAACAAAAAAACGCGACCTAATTATAATCTTGCTCGCACCATCTATTAGATCCTATTAGATGCTAAATGCATACTGTAATAACTACATCATTATTAGCAATATGAAAACATGCCAATACATATTTTTAGGTAGATTTCGAAGAAAAAATATACCTATTGAGATCTGTACGATATGAAAGTATATATATATTAACACGCTAGCGGCCATAATTTTGAAGATATTAGAACCAAATTTTTAAATGTTGTTTCTAGCCTTAATAGCTCGGTTAAGTTCGTTAACGAGCAAAATCAGTCGCCATCTTGGATCCAAAATGGTCGCCGAACCAATTGTTGTATAGAATACACAGCCTAAACCGCTGGGGCTATTGAAATTAAATTTGACATAAAGTTAAAACATCACTGTTTGATTACGAAAATGTTACCTAATGAATTCAAGGACGCCATCTTGAATCCAAAATGGCGGAAGAAAAAATCTATTTTCCATATCGTTTGAGCTAGAGATACGAAATTTGGCATAACGGTGTATTGTCACTAGTAGTTTAAGAGAATATTACGAAATGTTGAAAATGTCGCCATCTTGGATCCAAAATGGCCGCCGAACCCATTGTTGTATAGAATACACAGCCTAAACGGCTGCAGCTAGAAATATCAAATTTGGTAACACGGTGCATTATCACTTGTGTGTTACTAAAATATTACATGCTGTATACAAAAACGTCATATTGAATCCAAAATGGTGGACCTAAAAAAAACATTTTCCAAACCGTTTGAACTAGAGAAACGAAATTTGGCATAAAGGTGCATTATGACGAGTAGTTTACGAAAACATTACAACATTTGGGAATAGTCGCAATCTTGGATCCAAAATGGCTGCCCAAAATCCCATTTTTCGCATCGTTTCGGTTGAATAAATGAAATTTTACTTGAAGGTGTACCTTCACAAGTAGGTCACGACAATATAAGAAAACTTTCATAAAGTCGTCACCTTGGATCCAAAATTGCCACCCCAAAAACCCAATTGCCAAAGCATTGAAGGTAGAGAAACTATATTTTGTTTGAAGGTGTATGACCAAGAGTAGGTCACCAATAAATAGGGCAAACCTCCTCTTTGGGGGTGTGCATATGTATACCATGGTGGTGAAGTGCTGCAGGGAGATTTTGGTTAAGATAAATTAGGAGCATCCTCTCAAAAGCACTGAAGTTGGGGGCGAACCCAGTACGGGGGTCTGGGGGCAGCGCTCCTAGGGAAATAAAGCGAGTATATATATATATATATCTTGTGGGGTATCGTTGAACAGCTCTTGATAAATAATCAAGAAACCAATAAATAGTTTCTCGATAGTGCTCATATAATTCGAGATTTTTTTTTAAATAATAAAAAACTTCGAGATCTACCTTAGCCTGTCGGCCTACTGAAAGGGATTCTTTTTGTATGAGGAATAAATTTGTTTCTACATATTCCGTTTAACTCTTGACTCACTGAAGTTAATAGTAATTTATAGGTTGTACAACAGAATTATATACTAAATTATTAATTAAGAAAATGTGAAATCTATTAACCATTTTGCTTCCTTGATCTGACAATTCGCATGCATCAAAATAATTATTTATTATTGTATTTCTAATTTTATATTGTGTTTAATTTATCTTTTAGTTATTAAACAGTGCGCTTAGCTAGTTGATAACCTAGAAACATGTGAATTCAATAAATTTACGACGATCAGAATGTTGCACAGTTCACTTTTTGATGTTTTCTAATTTTTAGGTTGATCTAAGAACAACACATAAGATCAGTACAGCAGATTCTATTTATATCATTACATACACATCCAAAATTATATTACATATCCTTAATGTTTGCTAACATACTCACACATTTTAATCTTCACCCTTTCGGTGGAAAGAGAATTCAAAAAATAGAATCGGTAAGGTCACAGCTCTGATTGCTCATACCTCTCTCTTTATCCTCCTTAACAATTAATTATGATACGCCTTCTCCACATCAGTATAATTTTAAACTCCCTTACGCTTAATATTTGGAAATAAAGAGAATATTTTCACATATCTTACAGTTTTTGTTCTAGATCCTATCTTCTAAGATATGTTCTTTTTAATCGTAAGATAGAGAAATGATCAACTACAATTCTCCTCCCTTCCAAGAGAGCTCGTGTCATCGGTCTCTATTAAATGTTGATTCAATAGGCTTAATAGAAATTATTGTTCGAAATTTGTCAGTGTTCGTTGTTAGGATTAGCAAAATAACATTTGTTATACATATATTGTGACATTTTACTTTTCAACCCACAGGTATCAAGAAGAAAGGTGTGTTGAAGATAAAGCTTTATGAAAAACGTGTTGGTGCGTGTGCTTCAATCCTGAGGAATCGAGGAACAACTAATCATGCAGTAAACGTAATCGATGTCACAGCAGAAGATATACTTGATAAGATTAAAGGTTGGTATGAGAGGAATGCTTATCTTAATACATAAATTCTAGTCTCTGCTAAAATCGTCAAAAATATACTTCCATATTGAGTTGCGTCTAGATCTAGACTGCATCTAGATGCAGTGTAGATCTCAATATATTAGCGCAAAACTTTACTGATGATATGAATTTTTCTTAAAGACCTATGGACAACCTAGGAAAGTGTAGGCAGAGTAAATTTAGTAGTAACAATAGTAGTAGTAGTACTTTTGGATTACTGAGATTTTTAATTTTAATTTATTTTTAAGGCCATTAGGAAACCTTATCTCAGCCCGGTTGGCTTACTGGAGGTTTAAAGCGTAATTTCAATGGAGCTCTTGCAATAAGGTAGAAGCAGAAATATCGTAGTCTTCAGTTTCTCCAACATACTTCTGTCTTAAGTTACAAGAGCGAAAGTGTTATTTTACATACAAAAGCCACTTTTCTTCGTAAGAATGGTTAACAACACCGTTATTGCTTACTTTTTTCCAGACAACGAAAAGGGTGAGGAACTGGTACAAAAGGCTATGTTACTTTTCAGTGATCAAAACATCATATAATTGCTTTCATCCTGTCTACAGCTAACTTCATATGAATTATTTATATTTATTTTAGTATACAATATAAAGCCTTCTTCATACTTCATTCCTAATTCTGTATTACAGTTCCATATTAATCCTTTGGTTTTCCTGAAAACAAGTTAATAACATTTTTTTGTCAGTCTGCTAGTTTCAGTAAATTTGAAAAATTCTATTCATCATTGTGCTGGTTCATATTAAGAAACCTTACCTATAACTATATTTATTAACGACTTATTTTTATTCTGCTTTCTCAAAAGACAACAGAAGGAAAGACTCTGGAAGGAATTAGCTGTTATACAAGGTATTATCGCAGCATTAGTCTGGTTTGACTCTTGGAAACGCTAAGTCTCTTTGACCGACACCGGGAGTAGAACCCGGGTCCTTCTCATTAGAAGATGCGCACTCTAAATATTGATAACGTTTGATGCGTAAGCGCACGCGTACACTAATAAAACTAGTTTGAACGCGGAAAAGCATGGCAGAATGATGTCGTAGAAAGCATACAATGTACGTGTGGGTGTTCTTTGCTTGATTCCGCTGTCAGTCGGAGAGGGCACCATAATTTAATTATGGAGATTTAGCATGATATTGCTCTGTCCTAACTTGCTTTCTTTTGTATCGAACTGACCTTAAGCCAGCATAGATGGTGTTATGCTCATGTGGTAGACTTCCTTGTTGGAGTAACGGCAATGTTCTGAACAAACTGAAGGTATTCGGATTTTCAAAATGGTTTTAATAAATTTTTCATTAAGACTGACAATAATAATATTGCCTGTCAAAGCACATGTATGACATTCAGACACTGTGTGTCTCTCTGTCTCTGATGATTCTACTGGAATGAGCTCTGACAAAAAAAAATGAAAAATGTGTAGAGGTACATGTGCCGACAGGGTGTGATATCGCACCTCAACAAAACCTTATATTTTTTTTTTTTATATTAGAAAATGTTCAATATTTTCGGAGGTGATAGTTTGAGTGTTTTGTGTCGTTTGTGTTTGTACGTAATTTGTTTAATTGTTCTCTTTTAAAAAATATTTACAAAAGTATTTAAGCAATTTTAGTGTTTTTGTATTGCACTTGTTAAATTTTATATCTAGCACGAAACTACAATGTGCCACTTGTATGTGACATAAGCAAAAGGAGAATCGAAAAAAGGCCGAATCTTCTTAAATCTGTCTAAAATCTGTAAATTTAAAGTAATAAGAATATTGGAAATAATAAATTGAGTTGAATTGAATTTTGGTCATGATAAAATGTTAATATGAGCATGGGTCTTTCGAATCCTGCTTCGTTTTGAAGACACATTACTTTAATTTGGAACCCAGAAGCGATTCCTTACAATGATAAGTAAAATGTATATCTCACAATAAATTAGAAACGGTACCGATCGGTATTGTTGGAATTATTTGATAAAATCTGCTGTCAACCGATTGTCAGTGTTGCAAAACGTATATTCTACTCAAATGGCGCTACGTAAGTTTATTCAGGGATTTGGTATACTCTAGTAATTGTAAGTATCACATGATAAGTATATAAATTACTGTTGCAAAATGTTAAAGCAGTTTCAATTTTGAAATCGCTGTTTTTCTACATATAACGTGGTTGCAACTTACTTCACCAATACACATATTGTGTCTTTCTTGCCTATCCCAATATTTGTCAAAACTTCCTCAGGTTCCAAACTGCTTTAGTTACGTTTTGAATTTGGGCTTAAATGTAATTTAAGAATTACGAATGAAGTCGAAATCACACGGCTCAAGTACAGCTAATATTTAGCTTCAATGCAGTCAGGTGTCGTACTTCCCACTGCACAAAATTGACCTCCATCTAGTATGGCGGATTTCATAATGTAGCTCCTTCCAGTTATTACGGTGCTTTATTTCCTTGTCAATCTGTGAGCTACCAGGCTCTATTGTGACTAAATCACATTTTATTTAGTGTAATTTCAATGTTCTGGTCCAATAAAAAGTATTACCCTTCACTTCCACCTGATGAAAGCCAAGCAAGTGTCATTGTATCTCTTATATCGAAGTCGTAAACTTGCTTCTGGGAAGACTAATCCTTATTATCATTGCATACTTACTTGCTCTATTGCTTACGGATCTCGCAAGTTCATCACAGTAGTAACAAACGTTCACCATCGGAATCTGTTCTGGGCAAGATCAAGGCAGTTTTCATCACAAACACCTAAATCACGAAGATCTCTTCTAATATTGTCCTCCCAACGTCGTCTCTGTCTTCCCAACGGTCTCTTTCTCTCCAGATTTCCAACCAACATGGAATGCAATCTTCGTTTTTCTCCCATCCAAACTACATGGCATGCTACATCAACATTACTCTCACATTTTCCAAATACTATGCCAAATTATCTAGCTACTGATCATGATATTGAGGCTGGATTAATTTTCTTACTGATGTCGAAAACTTTCAGACATTAATGTACCACGTTCTCTATCGCAAACAACCGCAGAATCACTTTGAAGGATAATTGATGGTTTACAAAATAGTGGTTAGACTAGCAATGGTGTATGCAGCACAAACATGACTAACAGCGAAAGCACAAGAAAAGATATAAGATGTTACAGAAATGAGAATACTATGCTGGATGTCCGGGATAACAAGAAGAGGCAGAGTGACAATTGTGAGAGTAAGAAGAACAACCAAGGTTGTAGAGATACGCAAGATGGTACAAGAAGGAAGACTACTGTGGTGTAATGAGAACAAATTACTATCCACTCAGAAGAGTGATGGCAATGAAAGTGAAGGGCAAAAGAGGTAGAGGGAGGCCAAGGAGGAAATGGATGGATTGGATTAAGAAGAATCTCGGGGGGCATTGTCTGTCAGAGGAAGAAGTTAAGAACAGAGCTTTGTGCAGAAGACTTTTCAAAAACGTCGACCCCACGTAGGTGAGAAAAGATGGATTGAAAGAAGAGGTTCTCCATCGCGCACGCTCGCTCATTATCATTATTTTAGTTACAGTGGGGAAGGGACAGACTATCTTTATTAAACAGATGAAATACGTTTTGGCACAAAATAAAGAATATGAGCACAACATTTACGTCCAATATTACAAGACGCAGACTTTATATTCTTCGTAATTGTTAATTTTTAATTGATCAAGGCATCGTGCAAAGATATCTTATACTTTTTCGTAATTTCTAATAGTGTATGATAGTGCAATCAAATGAGGCATATTTCGGGGTTTACCTAGACATTCAAAAAATGAAACGAACCTCTTGCAAAATGTAGTACTATTTCTCCTGTATTCCCCACAAGAAGTCCAAAGAATCACACGTCAAGTTTAGTGATTATTACATTTGGACGTCCTCTCGGTCGTTTCTTTTCTCTAGGAATCCACTGTAGTATATTTGTCGTCCACCTTCCATCTGTTCGTCTAGCTATGTGACCGGCCCATCTCCACTTCATCTTCTTCGTAGTCTTAATTACACCATCTACATTTGTTTGTGCGCGAATCCATTCATTTCTCTTCATATCTCTCCTGGTTATTCCTAGCATGCACATCTCCATTGCTCTTTCTGTGACTCTCAATCTTTGAGTCGTTTGCTCATTCAATGTCCAAGTTTCGCAGCCGTACATCATTACAGGTAAGACACATTGATTATAAATTTTACGCTTCAGACACATTGGAAGTTTGCTTTTGAAAATAAAGTGTGGTCTTCCAAAAGAACTCCACGCCATTTTACATCTTGTATTTATTTAATCAGTCAACTTTGCATTCGATGTTTTAAGCTGGCCTAGGTAAACATACTCATCCGCTTTGCCTATTGTCTCTCCGTTAATCTTCACTTCCTTCTTTGCAGCATGTTGGTTGTACATTACTTTTGTTTTACTTAAGTTCAATTTAAGGCCTATTTTCGAACTCTCGTTACTCAGTTCTTCCATTCTTGTTTGTATTTCTTCTGCACTTGAAGCAAACAGGACTATATCATCAGCGAACCGTAGGTGATGAAGATATTCGCCATTAATTTTAATTCCAACTTCTTCCAAGTTTAAATTCTGGAACACTCTCTCCAGGACCGCACAAAACAGTTTTGGAGAAATTGAATCTTCTTGCCTTACCCCTTTTCCAGCTTTAAAATTTTCACTGTCTTGATGCAGTCTAATGACAGAAGTGGCAGTCGAGTATATGTTACGCAGTAACTTGGTGTATGCACTTTCGATGCCTTGATGTTCAAGTGATTTAAGTACTGCTGACAAAGAGACCGAATCGAAAGCCTTTTAAAAATCTATGAATCCCAAACATAGTGGAAGTTCATATTCATTAGTCCTTTAAATAATTTCATTCAATGTTTATATGTGGTCCATTGTGTTAAATCCACGACGAAATCCGGCTTGTTCCCTTCCCTAATTAAAATCTAAGTCTCGTTCGATACGATTCAATATAACTTTTGTGAATAAATAACTTTTCAAATATTTTGTATAGGGCTTACAGTAAAATAATTGGTCAGTAGTTTAAGACGTGTTCTGTGTCCCCTTTCTTGTACAACAAAATTATAACGGCATTGTTCCAGCTTGAGGGTATTTCTCTCTTCCTCAGGCACATCGAGAATAATTTAGCAAGTTCCTGTTTCATTTTTTCATCTCCCCATTTAAACATATCTGCTGTGAGTCCATCTTCTCCTGGCGACTTTCCGTTGTTCAACCCTCGAAGTACTTTATCTACGTATTCTTTCATTACATCTGGGACTTCTACATTATTTTCTTCTGAGTCTTCATTTCTAAGCTCTTCCTCGGAGTAGTACAATTCTGTATAGACATTTTCAAATATTTGTATAATATCTTCCTTATTTCATGTTACGGTCCCGTCTGGTCTCTTAACTACAATTATTTGCTTTTTCCCTATCATGAGTTGCTGTTTGGCTTTCTTCATACTCTTGTTTTCTTCGATTGTATTTCTAACAAGATGTTCGTTAAATCTTCGTACATCCTCCCTTATTTTCTTTCTTACAGTTTTATTTAGTTATATGTACTCAATCCTCATTATGCAATTTTCCTCTTCTTTCATTTCCCTTCTTTTCTTGATCAAGAGTTTAGTTTCTTCTGAGATTTTGCTCTCTTTTTAGGTAGATTTCGAAGAAAAATATACCTATTGAGATCGGTACGATATGAAAGTATATATATATATATATATATATATATATATATATATATATATATATAAACACGCTAGCGGCCATAATTTTGAAGATATTTGAACCAAATTTTTATATGTTGTTTCTAGGCTTAATAGCTCGGTAAAGTTCATTAATGAGCAAAATCAATCCCCATATTGGATACAAAATGGCCGCCGAACCCATTGTTGCATAGAGTACACAGCCTAAACCGCTGGGTCTATTGAAATCAAATTTGGCATAAAGGTACATCATTTTTGACGCCATCTTGGAGTTTAAAGACGCCATCTTGGATCCAAAATGGCGGAAGTAAGAAATCTAGTTTCCATATCGTTTGCGCTAGAGATACGAAATTTGACATAAAGGTGTATTGTCACTGGTAGTTCAAGAAAATATTACGAAATGTTGAAAAAGTCGCCATCTTGGATTCAAAATGGCCGCTGAACCCATTGTTGTATAGAATAAACAGCCTAAACGGCTACAGCTAGAAATATCAAATTTGGTAACACTATACATTATCATTTGCATGTTACTAAAATGTTACATGATGTATCCAAAGACGCCATCTTGGATCCAAAATGGCGGACGTAAAATAACATTTTCCACACCGTTTGAGCTAGAGATACGAAATTTGGCATAAAGATGCATTATGACGAGTAGTTTAGGGAAATATTACAACATTTGGGAAACGTCGCCATCTTCGATCCAAAATGACCGCCCAAATTCCCATTTTGCACACCGTTTGAGCTGGATAAATGAAATTTTACTTGAAGTTGAGCGTCGGGATGCTTTGAAAACCAACTGTGATTTTTTAGCGTCAAGCGTACATACGGACGGATGTAAAATAAAGAAGGTATTTTTATTTCGCTAAATTGTCTATAATTTTATATTGTATACTTCTAGTTCTATTCTGCATTTCGCAAAACATGGTCCCCTATTGAAATCATTCGCAAGTAGGTCACGACAATATAAGAAAATTTTCAAAATGTCGTCAACTTGGTTCCAAAATGGCCGCTCCAAAAACCCAATTTCCAAATCATTGAAGGTAGAGAAAGGAAATTTTCTTTGAAGGTGTATGACCAAGAGTAGGTTACAATAAATGGGGTAAACCTTCCTTTTGCGGGCGCAGCTCCCCGTGGGAGGGTGCAGATGGATACCATGGTGGTGTAGTGCTGCAGGGAGATATTGGTTAAGATAAAGCAGGCGCATCCTCTTAAAAGCACTGACGTTGAGGGGGGCGAAGCCCCTACGGAGGTCTGGGGGCAGCACTCCAAGCGAAGCAAAGCGATCACACATATATATAAATAAATATATATATATATATATATATATATATATATATATATATATACGTCTTGTGGGGTATTGTTGAACAGCTCTTGATGAATAATCTACAAGACAATAAATAGTTTCTCGATAGCTCTCATATACGGCGAGATTTGAATTTTCGAAAATAAAAAAAACTTCGAGATCTACCTCAGCCTGTAGGCCTGCCGAAAGGGATTGTTCTTTCTTGTACCTGTTATTTCCTTGGCTGTCTGTCATAATCTCAGTCAGTATTTGATTTCTACTATCTATGTCTTCTTCATCCTCTAACTGTTACAATGCGCTGAATCTGTTGCTTAGTTCTATCTCAAATGTCTGTCTGTGTTTTCCAAGATTTTCCAGTCTAAAACTGACGGTTTTCCTCTGATAAGCTTCTTTCTCTCTAGTCTAGTATTTAGTTTCAGCTTATATCTCACCATCCTATGATCACTCGATATTTTGAAACTATTGAGAACAGACACGTCTTGCAGAACTGCCCTGTTATTTGATAGAATGTAGTCTATTTCGTTTTTGGTCCCATTTGGGCCTTTCCATGTCCACTTCTTCTAGGGCGGTTTCTTGAAAAAGGTATTCTCTGTTGGCTTCTGAGAATTCCACTAACTTCTCTCCTCTCTTGTTTCGTTTGCCAAATCCAAAGTTTAGCACATTCGTGTCACTACTCTGCTTGGTTCCTACGTCCGCATTGAAGACTCACATTACAATTGTGTAATGAGATTTGCTACTATCCAAAATCTTCTGTATCTCCTCGTATAGGTCTTCGACTTCCTCCTCCGGGTACGAGGTTGTTGGAGCGTACACTTGTATAATTTCCATACTGTATCTCTTGTTTATCTTTATTACTACCCGTGCGATTCTATCTGAAATTCCTTGAATTTCTGTGATCCGTGACTTCAGATTTCTATTAATTATAAGGCCAACGCCTGTCGCTTTTCCAGTTTCTGTTCATTTGAAGTAGAACTTGTGTCCTGACTGTAGTTCCAACTGTTCTTCATTCTTCCTCCAAACTTCTGATAGACCTATGACGTCCCACTTAATCCTCTTAAGTTCATTCTGCAGTTCTTCTAATTTGTCCTCTCCTGCAAGTGACTGACAATTGAGGGTCGCCACGTATAGGTCCGTTCGAGTTGCCGTGTCGGTGTCCTGGCAGTCTACAGTCCAAGCCCGGGCATTTTGACCCTCTGACTTCCTGCAGGACCGACCGCTGCCGTTGCCAGCTGCATTCCGTCCTCCGGGCAATAAGGATTATCCGAGGCTGTTTCCTTGCTTGTACCATAATATGAAAAGAAAGGAGGGGTGGTGACATTTGACTCACCACGCAGTCAGCTAATGCGCGTTGGTAAGCAGCCCATCCATGTTCGTTCGCCAAGCAGTTGCTTGGGTACTAACAGACCCCACGACGTGAACGTATGGAACAACGACACCGTTGTTTCTAATAAAGGTGTTAACAGGAATACAGAGACAAGAAAGAAGCACTGTGTATGTTGTGGCAGGGGTCCAAGTAAAAACACTGGAATCGAAAGTCTAAGTATACCGTCCATGCAAAACCATATACCTTCACGAGTCTCTGCAACAGACAATCGTGGTGCAACATAAGAGAACTGTACGAATGTAAACAAATATTCGCATGTTTAAGTTGCTAGATGTGCTTTTGGAACATTCTGTACACACGTAAGTGAGATACTACGTTGTGCACAGCAAAACGTTGAACGCTCTCAATCTCCCCACAGGAAGTAGGGGAGGAAATCCCTCTTCAATCCCCCTTCCGTCTTGTTACGCCACTACGAGTGTTATGATTCCTGATGCAGGCATTACATGTTTTCAACGCTTTTTTATCCGTTCACAACAGGCTGCTAGTATGGAACAGATAATTAGGCTCGCATAAAGGTCAATAATACGATCACAGCGAACATAGTTAAGCAGCTCGTCAGACTTGGCCCATTGCACTAGATCCAAACTCTCCGATGTGAGCACACAATTTCCCTGAATGCACAAATAAGCTACTGGAACACGCCCAATAATTAATAACAGATACGGGCATACTTCTGCACTGGCACGAAACTAAGAAGACCACATTAGGTAGACGCAAAGCGTTGTGCGATACGTCGCCTCGCGGCAACTTGTTGGGTGTGTTTCTTTCGGTAATAGCTATTCTATATAATCGAACAATTTCAGCTCCTAGAGCATATTATTTCTTGTGCTTGAGGGAACCAACACGATGATTTAGAACAGCGAAGCTTTTGACTTATCAATGGTGTTTGGTGAATATCGGCAGAATTATCGCTAGGCCACGCAGCTTGATGGTGAACGGTTTCCCGATCGTGCTCCGCAGACGTGAAAGGTATTTCGGTGCTTAGCACTTCGTGTGTATCGAACTGGGCAAGTACAGCCTCACCACAACAAACGTCAGCAGATCAGGCGCCGCGTTCAGGATGAACGGTCTCCCGACATCCTTCCTGCAGTCCAAATCTCGACAAGACGATTGGCCAGGGATGCTGCTATAGACAACATGACGGTTTGGAGGATTCTGCACAACAATGCGTTCTATCTTTACCATGTGCATCTACAGCAGGAACTCCGTGAACAGGATGACCATGCCCGTCTGGAGTTTTGTCAGTGGATGGCTGCTAGGAACCCAGGTTTTCACTTGATCATTCTGTGGACGGATGAAGCGACCTTCAAGGATAATGGAGATGTCAACATCCACAACGCTAACTACTGGTCTAGCATGAATCCTCACTGGGTTCTGGAAGTTGACAATCAACATATATGGAGTCTGAATGTCTGGTGTGGTATAGTCGGAGGACAAACAATTGGTACCCATTTCCACGACGGTACATTAACAAGGGAAGGGTACGCTAACTTCTTGTTGTATGTTCTTTGTGAGCTCTTGGAAGATGTCCTACTAGCAACTCATACTATGATGTGGCTACAACGAGACGGTTTCCCTGTTCAATATGCGAGAGTGGCCAGACGAACTGCTGATCGTTTATTCAAAAACAGGTGCATTGGAAGAAGAGGCCCGGTTTCCTGGCCAGCGCGTTCTCCAGACATTAATCCCTTTGATTTTTTTCGTCGGCGGATGTGTCAAGGATGGTTTACCAAGAGCGTTCTACTGCAAGGGAGAACATGATAGAGATGATCCGTAATGTCTGTCATGGACTAAGTGCAAATGAACTGTTACGCGCAGTCAACAATGTCTCGGTATGCATTCGCATGTGCATAGCAGGTGCTGGACAATCCTTTAATATTTATTGTGAGTAGTTTTTTGTGAACCAATTATGATATATTGACCAAAATGTACAGAGCTTGCAGTTCACGTTATGTATTTTCTTTCTTATCTTCAGTTTGTTTATTAGTACTTTTCTCGAACAATTATTTGTAAAAGGACTTCCGAACAGTGATTTCTATTACAATGTTTACACAAGTGAGCCCGAGTTATGAAGCCTCGGAGAGTGGCATTGCTTTCATAAGTTTAAACTTTTAGGTTTGTTTAGATGATTTATTGCTGGGACTTTACATCCACAATTACTTCATACGTAGCTTTATTTACAACCAAAGTGTGTTTTTCTCTGTTTTTCTGTTTGCAATTGGTTCCGACTTCGGCATTTCAAAGTACTGACCTATAACCTTCTTTCCGTTTGTTCATACACACATGAGATATGTTATAACGTTTCATACTGAATGCTGTAAATAGTTTTCAACAATAGTACTACTTGATAGAGCATGTGCTATCTGGTACCACATACGTTTGTATTTCTATGTTCTAGTTCAGTCTTTTGGAGTCATGCCAACTCAAACTGTTGTTCTGTAGTAGCATATCAACAACACACACGATCATAAAGAGCGATAAACGCTCTAAGCCAATTCGTAATGTTCTGAATAGTGGCCACATGAATTTAACCGAACCGAAAGTGGCCATATGGTTCTAATTACACTTTATAGTATTTTTGTCTTGTACTAACATTTTATATAATCAAGCCTTATTTGATCACTTGTATATTATTTTGCAACATCTTCATGTTTCAAGTTAAATCGTATGTTTTTTTTATTATGATATGAAATTATAAATTGATTTCATTTATTAAAGTGTTGTCTTTTAAAATCAGAGCGGTAACTGGCAATATTAATTGCGGACTGTAATGCACAACATGAAGTAGCAGGCTGTACAATAACATCTCGTAAAATATTTGTCGTTAAATAAAATATTGTGCATGGTATTTCTTAAGAAGTGATTCATTTGATAAGTTAGAACATTTAGGAAATAGAAGAGTAGCGGATCAGCGAGACCATCATGTATGGTGTTCTCCCTCATTTTCCTCACTCTCACCTGTGCATGGCAGAATGCCGGGACCCACTATTACCTTGGGCTCGCCACGGCGTAGCGTAAATATAGTGCACATACAGAATATGTCCGCTCCAATCCTCGCTGGTCTAGTGCTTTGCGTTACTGACTACGAATTGAGGATTTCCGGGTTCGATTCCCGGCGCTGCCAATGATTTTTCCAAGGCGTGTGGATCTGGAACGGTGCCCACCCAGCATCGTGGTGCAAGTTGGAAGCTGCTATGAATAAAATATAGTGGCGATCACAGATCACAATAAGAGCTTAGTCTCTCCCAACCCGTCTGATCAGCTTGGGAGCAGTAGACTAATCTCCTCCCTCCGGGGAGAGGCTTCATCCGTAGTGGATCAAATATCCACATCCCCATGCGCTGTTCACGGAGCGTGCGTATCGTACAGGAAAAGCTTTACCTTTACATCGAAATTATTTTAGGGTAACTCATGCTTAGAGGGGATTTATATATTGACCTATTAAACCATGTTAATTTCTTAAGATTTGTACGCCTTTCTAAGCGACATTCACTTAATCATAAACTTTACTAAATAGTTGTATTGGATAAAACTACAAATATGACTTTAAATTCATTTTTATTAGGTAGATTTCGAAGAAAATATACCTATTGAGATCGGTACGATATGAAAGTGTATATATATATATTAACACGCTAGCGGCCAAAATTTTGAAGATATTTGAACCAAATTTTTATATGTTGTTTCTATGTTTAATAGCTCGGTTAAGTTCGTTAATGAGCAAAATCGGTCACCATCTTGGATCCAAAATGGCCGCCGAACTCATTGTTGTATAGAATACACAGCCTAAACCGCTGGGGCTATTGAAATCAAATTTGGCATAAAGGTACAACACAACTTTTTGATTATGAAAATGTTACCTAATGAGTTCAAAGACGCCATCTTGAATCGAAAATGGCGGACCTAAAAATCCATTTTCCACACCGTTTGAGCTAGAGATAGGAAATTTGGCAAAATGATGCATTATGACGAGTAGCTTAGGGAAATATCACAACATGTGGGAAAAGTCGCCATCTTGGATCCAAAATGACCGCCCAAAATCCCATTTTGCACACCGTTTGAGCTGGATAAATGAAATTTTACTTGAAGTTATACTATCACAAGTAGGTCACGACAAAATAAGAAAACTTTCAAAAAGTCGTCAACTTGGATCCAAAATGGCCGCCCCAAAAACCCAATTTCCAAATCACTGAAGGTAGAGAAACGAAATTTTCAATGAAGGTGTATGACCAAGAGTAGGTTACAATAAATGGGGCAAATCTTCCCTTTGGGGACACAGCCAACCGTGGGAGGGTGAAGATGTACTCCGTGGTGGTGTAGTGCTGCAGTGAGATTTTGGTTAAGATAAAGGAGGCGCATCCTCTCTAAAGCACTGAAGTTGGGGGGCGAGCCCCGGCTCCCAGCCAAACTTCGAAATCTACCTCAGCCTGTAGGCCTACCGAAAGGGATTTTTATTATTTCATCTTAACATCTCGGGGAGATTTTGGTAAGAGAAGAAAAATGATAGCAGATCGTTGTTGGGCGAAATGCTTCTATACCCCAGGATTTCGCTCTATAGTTATAGCCATTTTAAAAATATATTACATACTTCACGAAAGTATGTCAGAAAGTCAAGTTGCATAATTTTTATGATGTGCGATGCAAACGCAATACATCACACTTAAAAGAAAATGTTCAGTCCCTGTGCGATGTATGGTTTGGTAATTTATTTCATCACGTCACGTATGTAATGTTACGGCTTACACTATTTTGCATATTTGTATTTACGAAATAATATATATAATAATTATAATCTAGATAGTTTGCTAAGGTTTTATTATGCCATATCTTAATATACGTACAATATATTGGGCGTCTGTGTTTACGAAACAAAAGATTAAAGTTATTTCTCGAAGTAATTATTAAGAAATTCAAATTTATATTTTTCTGTTCATTTATGGGCCCACTGGTATGTTTTTTTTTTTTAATTTTGACCAGAAGTAATTTGAACTGTTTATTTCAATTACATTTGTACTAATATTTCGGGAAAAGAGTAAGTAGTATAAAATCCACTACCAACTTGAATTTACACTTAAGGATGACACGTATATATTTATAGAAATTGTTTTTTGAGAGAACTCCAAGGGCTGGGTATGATATATGCATAGCATATTATGCCTCCTAAAATTATCGTAATTCAACATAAAACTAAATTACTTCCCTCCACCAGACCCATCCCTTCATAATCCAAAATTTAAATAATTTTGATGCTGGAATGTTCCCTCCCCACCAGTTAGTGCAATCTCCGATAATTCATCAAATAAGTTTCTGACAATTTTAATATAAACTATTCTTAAAAGCCTTGATATTAATTCATGAGTGACTGTTGCTCGTATACGCTTTACGCACGTGTATAATGTTACATATTTGTCTAACATGCACTACTACACACATAACGGGCTACAGAGAGTTAATTTAACCTAAAATGATGCGTTCATCATGTTTCTTGACAGGTGCGAATCAATAAATTCCAGATGTAAAAAAACATTCGAAACTGTAATTTATAACTGTAGTTTATAACTGTAGTTACTGTTATAACAGTTATTTGAAAACAACCGTTAAGCCCATTGTAGACACCCTGCTTTCTAGATCCCCGTCCGCTGTCGCACATTATTATTTTTTTGTATATATTACACATCAGGAAATTTAATAAAAGTAGTAAGCAAGGGCACTTGGAGGTTAGGTAAGTCAGGCTCGGTGTTTTTTTATTGCACACTTAGGAACTCTTTTTTCTTTGCACGCATTTTAGTGTCTTTCATTCCTATACGAAGTAAAACATAGCATATTGAGGAGTTCCGAGTGCTGTATGCCAGAAGGAGCTCCTGTAAAGAATTATCAAAGTAATCCCTGGACTTTACAATGACAAAACTGTACAAGTTACGGCTATAATAAATTGGTTCCCTTTCATTCGGGTACAGGACACTGATGGGATTAAATAACATCTCTTACAAAAGTGGTTGGCCTTATCTGTTATTTCAGACGTAACTTTCCTAATGGCTTGCAAAATTCTATCGAGCCTTGCTTCTATTTCAACTTCTTAGTAAGATAAAAACAGTTACGATATTGAAAACTCGCACAGAATAAAAATTTTATGTTACATAAAAGTAGTATTCTGTTTGTGCTCACCTCTTTCAAGATAAGATTTTCTTTGCTTCATCCTAGACTTCTCTGAGTTCTGTCAGAGACTCAGAGAAAAACATATTAATTAACCTTTGTGGTTTGCTAGCCTCGTTGGTATTAAGTTGAATTTTTGTTAGATTGGAACGTCGATGATATGAAGCACTTTTGTTACCAAAAACTACATTAAAGAATGTAATATATTCATTGGACTTGGAAGCCGAATAATTCAAAGTATAATGTACAAGTAAAAGGGTAATGCACTGTTTGAAAAATAATTTGTTGAGAAACAAATCTGCACTGTACATGAGGAAAGCGCGCAGAACCGAATGAGGTAAAATTGCGTACGTAACGACTGAAGGATTAACTGCGCAGCAAGAAAAAAGGTAAGCACAAGTGAAAAATATCAAGATATATGTTTTTTTCTCAAGCTTAAAAGTACACACAAGCTTAAACAAGTTTAAGAGTAAATCCATTTCATCTGCTGTGCGATTCACATTCTATCTAAGATAATCTGTTAATTTATTTTAAGCTTGATATTATTTTGATTTTAACGCACTAAAATTAACTGATACAATCCCACCTCAAGCTTAATGTAGCCTTTTTCGTGTGCTTTCCTGATCTGCTTTAAGTCTGATATAATAAACATGTGCACATTTGACGAGTGGAAAATATGAACATTTGTTGAAATAAAACACAAGTTTACACCCAGCCGCCGTAGCTCAGTGGTATAGCGTTGGTTTAATATTTTGTAGGACATGGGGTCGATCCCAGCGGCCGACCATGCTGAATAAAGACCATGAATACAATTCAATTCAACACGAGCTTACATACTGTCGTGACAAGATTAATGTAAGTTTTTCATTGCATTTTTTTTTTCAAGTTTTAGCGTAGTGTGCTTTGCTATTTCCGAGGCACAAAAACATTGTCTTTTCGCTGATTGCTCAGTGATAAAGCACCTACCCAGTAAACGGGATCTCCAGGTTATAAAAAGAATCCAGGAAAATACCAAATAGTTTTCAGTGCATGTTGAATTTGCTACCACCGAACTCCTTTATGAATGAAAATAATCGACAAATAATTTAACAATTAATTTATAAAGTTATTAATATTCCACAATTTTAAGCTGGTGAAATATATATCTAATAAGTTATTTTACTATACAATAGTGTTTGATGTTTAACAGTTCATTTTCTACTACTTCTCTTTACTATCTAACTCCCTAAAGTTCATCTTAATCCTCTTAACGCATTATGGGCCCACCGGGTAGTCGTACGGTCTAAAGCGTTATGCCAACGATTCGAAGGTCCCGGGTTCGAGACTAGCTAGGGGCATGGGTGTCTTTTAACTCGAAGGTGACGGTCCGAAGTCAACAGTTACTAGATTGGCCCATATAAAATAAGTTTACCAAGCTTTTTTTTAACGTATTATGGCAGTCCCAATCATTCAAACCATTTACCCATCATCCGAGCTCCATTCACCTCTTCCAGTTGTCTGGCGCCACAAGGTGATTAAAAATACTGTTTGTATGAATTCCAATTGCTACTAAGAGATTATTTGGTAGCTGATAAGAAATTAATAACTTCTCTTTACCTGAAAAACAACGTTCTTCATGCAGGATATAAATATCATTTTCTAGCCAGCCCTTTTGATACTATTCTGGATTACTAAATATAAACTAGGTTTTCCTCTGTCACATTATAAGATGAAGGAGACACTTTTAATATAATCACTTCCCTTAGTGGAGCAGGGTACTTAATAAATACACACACTGTGAATGAAACACTCGATTAATTGCCATTTTTGCCCATGTTTATACGAAACCCAAATTAATGTTTGCGTCTTCATAATTTTCATTGACAGGAAAACAAGATTAGCACCGTTCAGGATATGGCCTTTTGTTGTGTTTCATCTCCCACAATTGAAAATTTAGCCAATGTAAAGAGTAAAGACATCAACTATATTGGAACAAACATTTCAGAATCGTAAGTAAGACTTATTTTCATACCATGTTTTAGAATGTCCTTTTATTACTAAAGCCGAAAACAACTTTATTACGAATTCCACAACGTTAAGGTTTCAAGACAATCGTATTTGCTGCAGAACATTTATCTTCAGAAACATACAACTCGAGTTATATGTACAATAACAATAACTTCTTAATATTAATTGAGGAGTTGGGACTCAGCAAAAATAAGAAAATAGTGATATAAACATTCATTCAATTTATTATTTGCATAATCGTTTAATATTTATACGTCGAGATGTTTGTACAAAATGCATAGCACTTTTATTTTGCTAGCCAATACCCTCCAGATTGTTACGCCATCTATTTCGGGGAGAAGTATAGGTATGCATGGGTGAAAAGGAGTGTGGATGGTTACAATATTATTTATATCTTTTATTTTATTTAATATTTACATTTTAGACATTATAAACATAGTTTATAATCATAGTTTTATTAAATTTAGGATGAAAATGATGCGAATGAATGATGAGGATGTAGTGCATATGGACACCACAACAGATTGACACATCGAATGCTAATGATGAAGACTCTTCTTACCTAGGGGCGACTCTAGGCGCAATGAAAAAAGCGTGAGTCCTTGGTGAAGATTATTGAATACAGTGCATGATTGGAAGTGAGAAGTGAAGAAACGAGTGTGAGGTGTGTAATGAATCAGTCAGGAGAGGAGGATCGTGAAGTATGGAAGTTAAAGTAAGGACCAGAGTATGTTGCTTTAAGATCAATTTGAAAGGTCTTTTTGGTGGATTGTTGTATGTGTTGAAGGAACTTTTCTCGGTCAAACGGGAAGATATTTTGTAGGGTAAGAGTGAGAAGAGTAAGGGTTTGAGCAACTGTAATGGGCAGTTAGTCTGAGGTAATACGGACTAGCTGTACAGGTTATGGAAAGTGTAGAGATGCTATGCAAGATGGTGTATCTAGTTCGATTTGTAGATGACTTTTAGACTTATAACAGAAATATAGTAGGATGCGATTCGCCACAGGTATTATAATTACATGGTAATTGCAAGTTGTTTCAGTCTCTGGTTTGTGAGGTCCGTTGCAGTAGTCACATTTTTATCGTTAGTGCTGTGTAGGATTATAGTCTTGGTATTTTCACAGCGGAGAGGTAAGGGAGGTATGGAAGAGATGGCTCTACTCTTCATCTCTTATAAATGTAGACTCCGTTGGCTAGTAGATTATCCATCATCTGTCGATATGGTGTGCGAATCATGATCATGTAGTTTGGTGTCCCTTCTTTTGTTTTAATTTGATGTATTAGGGATGGTGTGTTCCTCTGTGGTAAATTATTGTTCCGCTTCCTCGTTTGTGATATCCGAATTCACTTCCCTTATGACCACAAACAGCATCGGAGATCCTCTAATAGATGGAGGTTGTCGGATTGACTTATTGTCTAGAATCTGCAGATTGGAGTATTTCTCAAAAAAAAAAAAAATAGAAACTGGATGTGTTTCTGATGCTAGCTGCGAAGTCAGGATTCGATTATAGCATTCTTATTCCATTTCTAGTCTCGACGACTCATTAAGGCTTCTCGTGATACGTACTTTTCAAGTTGTTGTAACAAAATCTTAGGAATCTGGAATTTGGAAAGCAGGAAGGAATGCGTTGACGTAGTACAGCTGCATGTTGAAATGAAGAGTGATTGCTTGGATTCATAGAATGTACAGAACCAAATTCAAAGTTGCTGAGACCATGTTGCTTCTTCTATGGCGGTGAGTTGAAAGTACCTGGTCTTGAAGAAACTGGAGAACGAGATCTGGAGCTTTAAGACGATTAAAGATTTTCCGTTGAGAATTTATTTTGGTTGCAAGAGCTGTGAATTGGGACAGGACTGGCTAGGTGACAACAGGTGGAAAGTCATGTTTACATTTGGTCTCGTTGTTCGATATGATGGGATGGTGATCAATCTTTGTGCAATGACTGGATGAGATATCTCAAGCTAACTCGCACCCTGGCTATACACGTATTTTTCTTACCTGTACCTCTGCTATGCAGGGTCGTCGGTAGCACATTAACACACCGCAGATACGCTAGGTTGAAGTAATGAATACATATCAATATCCTCAATGAATCTAGTTCTGTCTTCATCGTATGGTGAATTAACATGCTTAAAATATTAAAATTTATAGCTATTTTCACAATGCAATGATGTCGAATTATAAAGCAATTATTACAAGCCCAATTGCAACTCTCAAGCAAAATTGAAAATACCAATGTATTTACATTGCTATAAATTTTGGGAATAAAACAACTTGTGCTGACATCTTTTGATAATATGAATAACTTCAATACCTATCCCAGTAAAGAAAAGTTCGAGAATATAAAGTTTAATATGCAGTTAACAGTAATAAATGTATTTCTCCGTAAGATATTTTTAGACAATACAATGTAATTTTTTTATACTTTGTTATTAAAAACCTGTTTACAAATGTTAAATATAATTTCAGCTTTTCCCTAACATTTTGGTCTTTGATAACTGGCTTAAGCTCCATTTCCGATTTATGGCCATTTGTGGTTCAAACTGTATTTCTGCTAACAAAGTATATCATTTTCACTTAAGTAAAATAACACAACATAGATACAAAAGCAAACAGAACAATGCTAAATCATGTTTGCGAGCATAGCTAAGTTGCATGGCTGCAATTTAACTTAGAATGTAATTATGTTGCATGATAGTTAAAACTGTATGCAGATGTGATCAACAGCCAATGAGAATGGGGCTATTAAATCTCTGGACGGAAATGTGCTATTGTAAGAAATGAAAGCTAAGATGAATCTTAATATAGTAAAAATACATTATTTTCCCATAGCTGGACGAGCTTTTGTTTACAATCGGTGAAATCTTGGTGTCGCCACCAGAGAAATGTTGATCCATTGTTTTTCCATGAACCTGCACATCTTTCCGTATGTGTTTCAATAGTCTTTGTTCTTCATTATCAGTTCCTTCTGACAAAGTAATGTTGCCTAGGCCGTTTGTGTTCACAGATTTTTTTTTAAGATTCACATTTTAATACAAAAGTTAATGAGTTCATAATATTAAATATTATAATAAATATCTAAGTATATTTGCCATTAAGGTACAAAGAAAGCTATGTTTCGACAGATGTTGGCGTTTCAGCAAACATAATAAATTACATTTGAATTATGTTTAAAATTTAATGGTTCATGCAGGCCTATGTTTCAAGTAATTTTAGAAAGTTGTTCCGAATTCATTTATTAAATAGTTCGGGTTAAGTCATTTTTTTGTTTCCTAGTCTATTAGCTGTATTATACCTCTCCCATGTATAAAAATAAGTGAATACTAGCTGATTTTCCCGCCCGTTGGTGCAGGATCCAGAGGTTTTTCACCCCCTTACCCCGATCTCTGTTGTAAGTCAACCCGAAAATTTTGGATAGCCCTTGCTAATAAATTGAACGGAAGGAATTACATATTTGTCCACTTGATTGTAGTCTACTGGATTCTAATGTCAGCTGCTCAGCCTGTAGGGATATATCTGACAATCATGGTCTACTAATTGATTGAACCGACACCGCCGTTGCCCCTTTTGGGGGTTGTCAATCTTTAATGAGGTAATTAATCCTTCTAGGTCTTAAGGAATATATGGGATACATTTTGTTCGAATCCGTCAAGAGGTGTAGAATTGTATGACGTTCAAACAAATTAACGAAAAACTCCCTGACATTGAATTATATATATAGAAGGTAAGTACAAACAAATAACAGTAGACTGCAAGATATTCAAAGAAACAAACGCTGACACACAAACTATTCTTCTGAGGAATTGCTAGTAATTTATATGTGCGAATACTTTGAACGGTGTGCAAGCCTTTGCGGGACTTCAATTTTATTGGCTGGCAAAACTGACATCTTGAATGTTTTAATGGGTGGAATTCGTCACTTGCTTGTTTTCCTATAGTGTCGAAGAGCATTCATATCAGTTTGTTGGGGATAGGTGAAACAGTATGAAATGAATTGTAGAAAATTTGCAAAACTAAACTTGCAGTTTAGTTTGGCAATACTGACAATCGCAGTCCGGGGAGGGGTAATATTTTGAATCACAGGAAGAATTTAAGTTCCTAGAGATAATACCACTTCGAAGATATCTTTACTATAAACTGAAAACCTAAGAATTGTTACCAAAATATGCTCACATCCCGTATATACAATTCCTTAATTTCTAATTACGGTATTATTCAAGGAAGATATCTATTTTTGATCATAATTACCGTCCACAAAAATCAATTATCTTTCGCTTAAAATCCCGGGAAATAACCTGCTTCTATTCAAGGGCAGATATATATGTTAGAAAATTGTTTTTGAATTTGAATTAAACTGTTAAGGACTTTAGGCAACTTTGGCTGAGATCGGATGGATGATGAGATAAATTTGTGAAATGAAAAAAGTGGACGGAAACGGGAGAACCACGTGAAAACCAACGAAAATGTGTTTGTCCACCACAAAACCCACATGTAATGAGCAGGGACCGATCCGACGACCTCTAGCACCAGAGGTGAGCGCTCTAACAATTGAACCAGCGTGGCCTCACTAGTACATTGGTATTCACTATAAAAG
Organism: Lepisma saccharinum; assembly: GCA_022664845.1. Classification (NCBI taxonomy): domain Eukaryota; kingdom Metazoa; phylum Arthropoda; class Insecta; order Zygentoma; family Lepismatidae; genus Lepisma; species Lepisma saccharinum. Next base: position 5,574 of record JAGDQP010020422.1, on the reverse strand, counting down.
AACTGGACATTGCTCCCTCATGCACCGGGTTCCAAGGCTCGCCCCATACTGTGAAAATATATACAGATAGAGACAGTGTAACAAAAATATTGTATGTTATATGCAAATTTCAAAAGAGTTGCATAATTAATACTCTTGTAAACAAGCAACTACATATAAGTTTCTTCTAATGAGTTTATTGCAATAGTGTTCTGAGAACTATTATTTCAGAGCATTTCATAACGTAGCCACATCCCCTAACCACGCGCGCTTTTTTGAACGTATAGGAATAGCTATCAGTAACATGGGGGGCTATTTGAAAATTTGAATTTTAAAGTTGGGTGGTAACGCTGATATCTGTGTGGTTGGGTACAGGGAACAACCACAGTGTTTTAATTCTGTCGAATATGAATACTCAAAACTTTGTGCGGATACGTCGATATGAATGGAAGTAGTAATTATTTATTTGTTTCAATAGATTGGCAACACTGTCAACTGTGGGGCATAAAGTACCTCCATGAGGGACTACTATGGGACCCTGTACGTAAATACAAATATGGTCTTAATACATTCAACGATTTGGAAGCAAATAAAAACTTTATTTTTTTAAAATTGGTTGACAACACTGGCAACTACGAACCTGGAAGTACCCAGATGAACTGCCCTAGTAGCTAATGCACATATGGTGTGAATCAATGCAGATACATCCAACGGTAACACATATTAATTATAAATGTTTTAGTTGTTAGGCAACCCTGACAAACCACGGTGCCTGAAAAGCATGTTTGAACTGTCGCAGTACCTAATGAACATGCATGTAAAATTTACTGTAAATCAATGCACACGTGTAGATTTGTACCAATAAAGGCATTTATATAAGTTGGATTATAAAATAAGCTGCCAACACTGACAAACTGCGGTGCTTGGGGATACCCAAAACTTTCTTCAATTGTGTTGAATGATGTTTAAGATAAGTTTGGAGGGGATACGGTATCGAAGATTTTTTTTAAATTGATTTTTAAAGTTGGCAATACTGAGAGCTAGGCAAGTCAGAAAATTTTTCATGTACCAAACATACTTGTAACCTAGGGTTTAATTTACGTTGTATTTCTTCTTAATTACCAATATAAAAGTAATTGTAGCTCAACAAGATGTTAGCAGTATTATAAATTGCTTCCCTGGAAAAACGAAACAAAGGGCCATGTTTTGTTTTTCTAAAAAAAAAAAAAAAAAAAAAAAAACTAAAGTTTCAGAAAATACGAACGTTTTTCTTTCTAATTACAACACTAGTCAAAATAACAAAAGTTGTTCGTTCGAAAAGTAATGCCAAGCAATTGATTGTTTGTTTCTTCGGTTATACCGGACATGTGGCAACCAAAGCTTTAGGAGATCGAATGACTGTAAATGCTGAGTAATATACAACAATTTGCAAGAAATCATAAATGAATTGCATAAAACAAACCCAAATCATCCAATTATTCTTCACGACGACAACGCCAGCTACCACTCAGCACACACAATTGTTGAGGTTTTGTCCAGTAAAAATGTTGAATTAATGATTCATTGTCCGTACTCACTCAATTTGTGCCGCCTGAAGCAGCTGTTGACGCATTCCGAGAAGCGGTTTCTGAGATACCAGACTCGGAGTATAAAAATGTATTTCAAAATAGGTTTGAGCGTGTGCAAAAGTGTATCTATAAAGGTAAGCAAGAAAGTTCTGTCGCTTTTGCACCCACCACCTTCGAACATCGATATGTCACCTAAGACGTACCTGGAAGATAAAAAATAGTCCCCATCAGCATCGACGACCTTCTGCCAACGTTCTGGAAGGCCATGGATTTCATCGCTGCAGAACTTGGTAGGTCGTGAATCGAAGAAGGTATCAAGTGCATACTTGGTTCCCTTGGTTCCCTTTATATGTTAAAGGTGAATACTTTGAAAATTATTCAAAGTATCCTTTTTTCATATTGATTTCAGTAAATTTTCCAACAGCTCTCACACTACCTTTTGACCAACAATTGCCCTTTATAGGGAATAAATATTGTTCTAAACATTTTGCTATTTCTCCGACGCCTTCTGAACACATTTATCGGAGAAGTAAGTGCTAATGAGTACAAGAATATTACTGATCACCTCACATTTGGCTGAATGGTTAGAAATACTGATTTCTATGTGCGTCACCCTGAGTTCAATCCTGTCGGTGGTCAATTGAACTAATTTGTTCGGAGCCCACCTTAACGAAATATTTAGGTCGTGCCCTTAAAAACTTTCAAACTCCTTTAGGACATTCATAAGAACGAAAACCATTCGTAAAAAATAGGATTTGATCCCATATAATGATTAAAATAAAAAAGTGTTGATTGAAAATGTCATAATATGTCAAAACAAAATGTTAATAATTTTAAAATGCAATAATTTGCTCTGATTATTATATTTTTCAGAGTTAAAATAAGCAAAACCAATGTAAGGTAAATCATTTGGGATTGAACTGTTATTAACATCCAAAACGAATTAGTAAACTTCTAATTAGGGGACCGGACTTTTAGTAAAGTGCACTTAGAATCACTCCGTTGAATTAATTGCTACGAACCTTAAACCCCCTACCATGCAATCAGAAAAGGAGCAGACGAAGCTCTCAACTAACGGAGCCACAGATTTTATGACTTTTTAAACACGAAACTTAATATTATTTTAAAACATGTTGAAAGCTTCCATGAAAAGATATTTGCCATTTAGAAAAAGAAAATAATTTATTTTTGTCTCTACCAGAACGTTTGATTGTACGAAAAATTATGCACGTCGATTGCATTTATTTCTTAAATTCATTTCTTTAGTATTGATGAAGTTACAAAAACCAACACCGAAGTGGTATTCGATTCACACAACAAAAATGTTACTTCAATGAATCGACATAATATCAAATGTAGACGAAAATTACACAATGAAGTGAATCCGTAAATAACTTGGTTCTATTGTTGTGGATGTCCAATGAGAACTTGATTCTAAATCTCCTAGCAACAAGGTGGTCAAAGAAACATACTACGTTGTGTAAGTTTTTTGCTTTGCTTATATATTTTTCCTTCTTTTTTGCACTTAAGGCAACTTGTCCTCCAAGACTTGATGAAGGTAAATAAAATGCAATTGAAATTAGTATTCTAAATAACATGAGTGTCTTAGTATTTTTATATCAATTTCATGCAACAAGTATTTACAGAACTGGTATGAAATGCAGAAGAAACAACAGATTAGTTTATTTTGAGAGGCCTCTACTGGGAAATCTATAAAATAAAACTCATATATCGTATTTAAACAAACTTTCAAAGTTCGTAGCTGAAATATCATGGTTGTATAGATTCAGGTTTTTACTGGTTTTACAGTCAAAGGCCCTTTATACCTAGAAAACAAGTAAAGTAGAAAATCTGAAATACTACGTCACATTTAAGATAATAAATATTCCAGTATTTGCCTTTAATTACGTGTCTGCGAGAAAGGATAAAGGAATTCGGAACCTCTTTGTAGCCTACTTCAAAATTTGCCTGAGATTAACATAACTCATATTCTATGAACATTGTTTACCTAGTCCTACCACAAATACACAATACCCTTGTAACCTCTTTGAATCAAGTTCCTATCTTAAGAGACAATCCGTGAATTTTATTTCATTAAAACACAGAAGGGGGATTTTAAATGACGACTCTGATTTCGGGTTATAAAATAACAAAGTGATGATGATGTTTTAAATATTAAGAGACAGACGTTACACTAAACCTATGTCTTAATATCAATGACTTAAAATTATTGAAAGGTGTTTATTTCAGTAGCAGCGAGCACATTTTGACATCAGTTAAGACTTCTTAAGCGTTTCCACTTTCACAATTCAAAACAATTATTGAACGCATTACTTAAAGATTCAAAATACTCTAAGATTTTGTATATTCCTTCAATAAAATTTGTGATTGTTTGTTGTGATGGTTATTCCAGAGCACAGTTTATAACACTTACAGTAACCTAGGACCTCAAATTGGGACAGTTTCGGTACACGCCAATCGCCACCAAAATTCAACCTTCTTTACTTCTTTTGGGACAGAAGGGAGTATTAGATTTTTGCGGAAGTGTTAATAAATATCGACAATTTGGACTATACATAAATATAGAGAGATAGAATAATATTTCGTCATGTGAAGAAAAGTAAGGAATAAAGAAAATACAGAAAAACTATTTTTCTCTAAAGGTAAAACAAGAATTTTGACTTTGTCCTCCTTGACCGCATGTAAAGGGAATATTTTACAGATAAGTCTATTCGTGTCTCGACTTCATTTTCCCTTCTTATGATATGGTTTGTACCAACCTTTCAAAGTTATTCTTGGCGAATACGAAGCGAATGAGAATATGCACATTGTGTGCAAGACATGTTTGTGGCAAAGAGATTTTACTAAGATTAATAAGTGAAACACCATTTCATTAAAATTTCAACAAATATGTTGGTGTCTTATGTTGCAGGGAATTTTAGAAATATGTCATAAAATAATATTATTCTGAATATTAAATTTTTGAAGTACAATGCTTAACACAATAACAAATTCCCATTGGTTAACTCAATACACTCAATACATTTAAATTCTGTAACTAATATTTAACTACAATCAGGTAATTTGTTGATTTAGAGGTACTCACTTCTTAATCTGTGAAATCATTCGAATCCTAAAACGTCATTCCTTTAAGAAATGTCCATTTCTTTAGCCATACACGGCTCGTGAACCCTTGAAAATGTTCATGGTAATAAACAAATAATAGAAAAGGGAGCTAATTCTATGAAGGTGTAACTCTCCAAAATATAGACGAACATAGAAAGCATATCACCGCTGAAATTAAACGAAGCTTCCGTGCTTAATAAATACATCATTTTAGAGTTTGGGTAACCTATGTAACAGCGATATCTGGATAATATAAAGCCTGGGCCGATCTAGGTAACATGGGCGATTGCGTCGAGAGAGGCTAGGAAAAAAGCGAAAATGAAGTTCAGGAAAGGGAGATTCAAATCTGAATTTTCCATTATACAAGAATTTGAGAGCGGCAATTTTTCTCGGATTTCCGGTGATGTTTAGAGTATTTTAAAGATCCTGTTTACTCATGCTGCAAGTGGTTCAAATCTTGAAAGGTGAGTTGGGCTGGGCCATCGACCAGATCGGGGAGCAGTACTCTTATTTCGGAGAAATAAGTGTTTTGTACAAAGTGACGAGGAAGAACAGATTACTTACTTCCTTAAACCTATACAAAAGGCTCAACAGACGCATAGGTTGTTTTGTAACAGAAGTAAAATGATCGGAGAAGGTAACCTGATCAATTACAATGACTTCTTCAATTACGAATTACTACAAATACTGCAAAGAATACTGCCGAAGAATGCAAATAGTTTGTATTTGAATACTACGTATTACAGCGGATAGGAGAATTATTCCAAGACTAAGAGATGTATGTAAATAAAAACCAAAGTCTAAATAAGACGGATATTGACAATTTATTGCGTATCTTCCGCCGTCATGTTTTTACAAATTATCCTGAATTAATCAGGGACAAGTCTGGTCAAAATAGAAT